>MPUH01000493.1:0-50469 GCA_001970955.1 Stentor coeruleus
TTGTGTTATATGGCAAAACTTATGCCGAAATAATAACTAATTTATTAAAAAAATAATTTTAGTTTCTTATTATAATTATTTAAGTATTCAATTTTTATAAGCATCTAAAATTTTTAACATATACTTTAAAATTAAAATTAATCTTCATGCTATTTATTACTTCAATACTTAATGTTTATTAGGCTTTCGTTTTATATTGCTAAACCTTGATCCACATTCACCCAATCCTATTGTTTGATCTATGAAGATCAATAAACTTTTTCCCTTCAGCAATTTCACCGTCTTCTATAATCAGCTTATTTTTCTCTATAAAAACATTTAAAAACTGTTCATGATCTTGATCTACCTGTATGTTNTATAATCAGCTTATTTTTCTCTATAAAAACATTTAAAAACTGTTCATGATCTTGATCTACCTGTATGTTAATAATATAATTAGCAGCTTCTACAGTAATATAATAAAGACAAGACCCAAAAATTTCTTTTTCTATTAAACAGTCTCCCTCTTGAGCTACAAAGTTTTTATCCTTTTCAGGCCTTCGCTATCTCCTATTGTATTACTTTGAGACCTCTGTAAATACTGAACCAGTTCATGCAAATAAATAATGAAAGTGGCTCCTTTATTTCCTTCACTTTCAAAAAACAGTTTTAATGCAATCGAATTATTATAAAAAGTTCTTCCGTAAACTTTTTCTGGTAGCTCCATCAAGACAATTTTTGGTGTTATTTTTTCAAGTATATCTCTTAAATCAGTATTTTGATCTTTTTAAATTTGTTTAAAATAGGGCAATAAGGAAGAGAACTCGCTAATTGTATAAAATCTGTAGCCCATTCTTGACTTATACTTTCAAATCTCAGATTTTGAAGGTTTTCAATGATAAAATAAAACTAATTTACTTCAGTTTTTTTAAGTTTGGCAAGAATTTCTGCAATAAAATATTGCATTTGTTCTGAAAGTTGATATGTCTTATGAGAGAGCTGAGGCTAAAGTTTTCTTGTTTTTCATATTTTTTGTAGTAATAAACAAAAATAGATTTAAAATCATTGTCTATTGAGATTTTAACTATATTAAACAGCCCAAGGTAAAGCAATTCTTAGATATTAGGAAGTGTTTGACTTGGAGTATTTTTATAGTTACACTCATATTGATTAATTAAACATTTCATACTTTGCGTAATTGATTTTCGTATTGCCTTCAAATTTTGGGTTTCTTGATTCTCCTTTATTTTCTGCATGAGTAATCTAAAAAACTTATTATCGATTTTTGAAGCTAGGGCAAAGGATTGATCTAAAAACAACAGGTCTAAATATCGAAAACATATATCCTATTATATCATCATATTTTTCTGAATTCTTGAAAAGATTATTAAAATGATTAGTTAAAAGAACACAAGTCGAGTCAATAAGCAAATCTCTTGATAGCTGCTAAATTTTTTAATTGCTTCAAAGCTTTTAATAATAATTAATTTCCAATATGAAAAAAGATTAAAATTGCTTTTAAGCCTGTAAGTTTCTTTTATAATAGTACTTATTAACCAAATGCAAAATAATAAGTCATATAAAATTGAAAATTTTCCATCAAAATCAATAATAAGATCAGGATAATTACTCAAGAGTGAGCGGAAATTATTTATGCAGTTATTAAGTTCGTTTTTATGAGCCGCAAAATCATCTTCATTTTCAAATGCTTGAAATGCAAAATAATAAATTTTCCTTAATAGAATCTCAATTTCTGAGTTTATTATTTCACGAGTAACCAAATCAAATTTTCCAAACAAAGAAGATAAATGCATAAATTTTGATAGGAAAACTTTTCCTTTTTTTTAATGCAAACAAAGAAGACAAATGCATAAATTTTGATAGGAAAACTTTTCCTTTTTTTTAATGCTAATATAAAAGACAGAAAAGAAAAGTCCTTCTACTGGGTCTTGTAATTTACTGCAAAGTTCCTCATCGGAAATTCCGAATTCTATTTCTGGAAATTTTTTGGAAAATTCTTCAAGTTCTTCAATAGTTTGTATTCTATCTTCAAATGGGTCTTTGATTTTGTCTTCATGTGAGACATCAATTCTTTCTTTAATTTCATGTTTCTTTATGACTTCAGACGAATTTTGAATTTCGAATTCTGACTTCATTGAATCTTCCTTTCTGTTCTCATGTAAATATTTAATGACCGTCTGAATCTTTCTTTCTTTCCTCAATTGAATCTATACTTTTTTCTACTAGTGGGTCCTCCACTGTATCTTCCATTAAGAAATTATTATAATATTGTTAATGTTAATCAAATATATCTTAACTTTTATTTATTCTATATATTTTTTTGGTATAAGTAAATGAGAAATATTTTATACTTTAAAGAGCTGTACTAGCCTCAAATATCAGGATTTTAAACTTTATTAATAAAATCAACCTTTATCAGAATGGCCAAGTTAATTATTCAGAGTTTTTTTTTTCAGGATATTGACTGGAATAGGAAGTGGAGTGTTTTAGAAATAGACTAGAAGTATCATTTAAAGCACTTATGCTGATTATAGTGAAAATATTAGTAAGAAGAATTTATGTCTACATTGGAGAAAATCATATGAGCAGAAATATTTTTAAAAGATAAAGGATGAAGTTAATTTTGATGATTATATGAAAACTTTGGAAAATTTACATATATATTGAAAATATAAAAATTATGCTAAATAACTTGTAGGATAACTCAATCTTAAATATTATAAAGATAAGAAAATATTCAGATATTATTCTTTGCAAGACTATTTCAAATGGAAATTTAATTTTAGAGATAAAAAACTAAAAAGTTTAGAATATAAATAAAATAGGCATATAAGTGGATTATCCTAAAGGTATATCATTTATAAATTAAATTAATAGCAATAAGATTAGGTTTACTTAAACTTGTATTAAACATTATTATGTTATATTATTCATATATAAGTTAAATGTTAAAGAGAAAATGGATGCTTATAATAAAATATGGAAACCACAGCCTCCGGCAAAGTGGGACAATAGTATCGATTTAATCCCAGCCTAACATTTTTAAGCTGATTCATGCTCGGCGCACATTTCTTGTACTCGTCTTTTATATTAAAACAAATGATATTTTATACTCGAAAATTATTTTAGTCTTTAAGAACATCAGCAGAAATTTTGATTTTAATATCTGGTAATCTGGTGCTAAATAAACTAAATTGCTTAGTGCTAGATTATCTTAGAATTTGCTGATAATGCATATGTGTTTTGATATAAATCTAATTATTAATCTGATATTTTGTGTCAAAGTAATAGTTTTAAGTTTAGTATAGCAGAGTTTCTTACTTTTTGTACTTTAAGTACTTAAATAAGAAAAACATTTGCAATCCTAATTGAATTTTAAAAGCATCATTTAAAATTATATAATTACTTAGAATTATCAGCTCATAAAACAATCATGTATAAACAAAATTCTAAAGCATATAAAAAGAACTTATTTACTATTGAATCAAACTTTTCATCCCATTCACTTCAAGAATTCTTTTAATCTCTTCAAATAAAATAATATCTTCTTTATTTTCCATTCCTAGCAAAGTAACCCTTTCTAATATTTTCCCCCAAGTATCCCTCTTATCAAAAAACTTCCCCACAGCCATTCCATACAAAGTATAAACCAAATCTTCAACACTGACAGTTTTATCAATAATCTCATTATTTTTCTCTAAAATATTACCCAATTCCTGCATAAACCTCCTTCTCTTAGCATCATTTATTATAGGAACAGGCATATACTTCGCATAATTATAAAAAATACTTCCAATTATCTTCATATTAACATGATTCGAAAGCATCAAAATATGATTTTCAAATTCATTAACTTGATCACCTTTCAAAAGCTTAATAAAAGAAATCAAAGCTAAAGTGGCATTAAAACAATCCATTGTATGCAAAGTCAAACTAGCTTGTTTCGTTAAAAATTTATAAAAATCATCTGAGCCTATTTTATATTTAAGATAAATCTGGAGGATTTGGCTTGTATCAGCACCATTAAGATTTAGATAAGTCTTATTAATCTGTTGTTCAAGAATACTAAGAAAGTTCTGATCAAGAAGTCCAAGTTTTTCATATTGTAATATTATCAATGCAAGAACATGGGATTGAATGTTGTTTTCTGGGCAAAATTTATTGATTATAACTTGTTCGATTTCTTTCCAAAGTTGTGAATTTGTGGATTTACTCTGAGAAAAAGCTGAGATCACATCGTGAAGCTGTCTTTCTTTCAATTGGCCAATTTTCATTATTACTGCTTGTTCTAAGGATTTCCATAAATCTGTATCTTTTATCATGAGCTTTGAGCAACATTTCATGATGGTTATAATATTGGCAAGTGAGTAACTATTTAGTTTTAGTGGTAGTTCTTTTAGGCAAACTTTTATTTCAGGGTAATCTTCCCATCTTATTGTGTTGAGATTCAGTCTTTTTTTACTTGATCTATACAGAAGGTCAAGGGTTTGAACTGGTTTTTGACCCATATAAGACTTATAAATATTTGTATCGCCTAATGCAGTAAGATATTTATCAACTTCTACAGGAAATTTTGCCAGTTCTTGAATCTGAGTAAATTTCCCGAATCTTCGAAAAATACCCCACATTTTAGTTATTCTTATAAATTTCATTAAGTATTATGTTTTACCGCAAAGGGGATATGATTTAAGTTTGTTTACCAAAGTAAGTTGAAGGGTTTTCTTGCTTGGGTATCTTTAAAAATCTAAAGAATAGTTTGCAAAAATATATCTGTTGTAAGTATTGCTTCAAATATATATACATTTAAATAACTCTGCTGAATTCGATAGATTAATATCAATAAAATAAATGTTTAATTTAAAGTTCAGATATAAAATATAGGAGAAAAATAAACAATATCAACTTAATTATTCAATAAAATATCGATATTTAGTTGTTTTTAATTCTCTTATCCAGTTTTTAGTTTGTAAATAATATACACAATAAAAAGCAGGAAAAAAATTCAAGCCTATATTTAGAAATAGAAACTAAATCTAAGCAAAATGATTATAAATCCATTTTAATCAAAACGATTATATAAATACTTGACATACACTCTAGAAAGTTCTATCATATTTTAATCATATACATTATTTAAACTACTCAGTCTTTTCTTTCATATCATCACTTATGCTCTCTTTCTTTTTTTTGGTTAATTCTCCTGATGCTACCTTCCTAGCTTTCACAACAAAATTTTCTATAATCAATGGGCAAATCAAATCTGTTCTTTCTGGCATTATAACTAGAAACAGACAGCCTTGGCGATAATGCGAACTTACTTCATTTATAATAATTTTTTTAAAAAGGATATGACAATTTGATTCTACTTCGTTTATTCCTCTGGTAATTCGATCCCCTGATGTGTTGACTACTAAAAGTTTTGGAGGATTATCAGTTGTGTATAAAAAGATTTTAAAAGATTGCATCTCATGAAGCGTTATAAGATGCTTGGCTGAATCAATAATATTTAAAGAAATAGAAAAGCATCTATCTTTGTAAGCAGGTTGCGATATACTGCTGGCTAAAGACAATGAATATGGCAAACTGTAATAATTCGGGCATATGTAAGATAAAAGGCTTTCTTTATTAGTTGGCTCAAGTGAACAGGTATCTGGGGTGGCATCAGATAATAACTGAGGATGTTTCGACATTTTAGATAGCATGTCAACAGCGCGATTTAGAGAGTTTTGAGCATTTCTTATAAGTTCATTTTGCTGCATGATCATTCTTAGTATCCCCTGAACCATTGTTAACTCCATGTTTGCATTTAGCCTTGCTAAATTTCCAAATTGTGTAGTTCTCATGCTCCCTAGCCTACTGCAATGGCAGGATCCATCTGTAATTTTGCAGGAACCGCTATATGTGCACATTTTTCTGGTTTATATTAGTCCAGCCTACTGCAATTGCAGGATCCATCTGTAATTTTGCAGGAACCGCTATATGTGCACATTTTTCTGGTTTATATTAGTCCATCATTAGCCTTTTATTAACCAATAACAATGAAAATATGAAAGACTCTATCAAAAATGTCTTAACTTAACTTAAATGTCATAATATTTCTAAGCAAATTTACAAATGCTTGACTTTTCACCTTTCTATGTGCTGTGGATTAGAAAAGGTATCAACAAAATAACAATCTTAGGAATTTGAGAAAAAGTTTAAGCTGAATATGAAGCTTTCTAAAGCAAGAATATTATAACTTTTTTGCTTTTATATTCATACTTTTAGCTTCTTTTATTTATATTTTGCTTTTATTAGATCTCTCAATGGTTTTCATAACACATCTGAGATTTTCTTTTATCTAACTAGGCAAAATAATTAGACACTAAATCATACTTGAAAATCAAAAAAAAAGGCAGACTAAGACTGAGGCCTTAGGAAAAATGACTGAATTTAAGACTCAGTCCTATTTAAGCAAATCTTTTTCAAGTCCTAAGTAGCCTGAAGCTTCTTGATTTTCTATGATATATTCCATTTCTTATTACGTCATTAAAAGTATTACTTTTTACCCATATAAAAATGACTAATAAACTTTCTTATGCTTAACTTAGTTTAGACTATAATTGCATTATTATCGAAGAGATTTTGCCAAAATTCTTGATGTCTGAGTTTATTATTTTTATTCATATTCCTTCAGAATTAAAAGTTTTATATATCAATTTTTGACTTGTATTATTTTATAATTTCAAGGACAACTTCTTTTGTTGCAGATGAGCTCTTAATATCTTATATTAAACAAAATGCTTCCCTAAGTATTTTTATATATAATTCTTTATTTTAAAGTACTTATTATGTCAAATATCGAATTTGATAAAGATCAAAAGTGCAAAATTTATAAATTTCAGAGAAAATTAAATAGATTATGTCTAAGCATTTTGCTTTAACTACATGTTATTAAGAATGAATTGTGTTATTCGTAAAGATTTATAAATTTTCCAAAATCTATATGATTCAATCATTCTAATAGATATCAAAACTAAAATGTGCCCATTTTTAAAGAGACTAATAATTATAAGATTGTAAAGCTTGATTATCAGCTCATTTGCTTTAAAAATCATCACAAAATCTGAATGAATAATCTACTTTAAACAATCACAATTAAAAAAATTATGGATCTGAGAAAAGGTATAAACAGGCACCCTTAAAATGTTTATGCACTATACTTTCATCAACATTTTCAATATTTTATGGTAAAAAAATTAATTTTTCTGTATTTTTATAGTCAATAAAAGCATGCAACCTTAAAAATATTGAAAAGTTTGTAAACCATAATAACTATAATAATTTAATTGAAGAAATGATTATCAAGAATATAATTTACTAAATGAATTCTAATAGCATCAAATTGTTATAAAAACTATAATTTAAAATTTCAATCAATTTTATATCAAACGATGTATGAATTCTAATTAATCATAATCTATATTTGAGAAAATTATTAACAAGAAATCCTAATTATTTATTAGATAAAGATTTTCTTAATTGCAAGAGAAAAAAGTTTGGCAGGAAGAATCAAGTGAGAACTAATAATTTTTAAGGAATCTTAAGTAATATGTAAATTAAAATAAGTATTTAAACTATTTTATAAGATGATAGAATGTGAATAATAATTTAATTCTATTTATATGCAATTTTTTTTAAATAATTATAGTTAAAATTACACTTAATTTGCATAGATAAAAACTAGCCTTCTTATGCATATTAAATAATTGATTCAATGATTACTTTCACTTATTTAATATTTTTAATAATGCATTGCAATTATTTATAACAAAATTTTACAGTCCAATTTACAGATTTTTTGCATTAATGTCATAAAATCTAGTTATATTTTAAAGAAACATACAAATTCTTTTAATCAAATCAAAATCATTTAAATAAGTGTGATTTTATTAAAATGATGAATATCTTATTGAATCAATCAGCATTATTTATGAGGTTTGAATTTTGATTATTTAATAAATCCATTTAATACAGTGGATTAATATTTAAAAATTATCTGCTTTCGAAATTAAAGCTTACTTGTTTTCTTCAAATTTAAACAATTAAATTGACAATTTTCTTGTATATAATCTAATTTCCATATCTAACTTGCATATTGATTTTTTTCTAATATGGAAAAGAAGTCCAAAATTTTGCAAAGGCTTTTAAATCTTTATTAATGCAAAAGATAGATTTTTGCTTATTGATATAAAATTTAGAAAGTTTTTTTACTGATTATAGCTTGTCTTTTACATTAAATTACTTTTTTCTTCCTCATTTCCAATCATAGCAATACAGGTGTTTTTTTTGATATCTGATTGCAAATTCTTTTAGATAATACATTACATTAATAGCAAGCATCTATTCAGAATAGTTGTATGGTTTTAGAAGCAATTCCTATTCAAATTATTAAACTTATTATAGCTTGAAAGCTCTTTATAAGAAGTGCCATATCGGGCACTTATAAAGTTTCCTGTAAAGCTCAAGGAAGCTTTATGAGAGATTAATCAACATAATCTAAGTTTATGCATTATTATCATAGTCTTGTGTTCCATTATTATTGTAAACTTACACACATAATAATTCTGAAAAGATATAAAAGAATAATCTAGAACCAAAGAAAACACAAAAAACCACTGAAATATAAGTCATTTAGTATCAGTGACAAAGAAGTTTCAAAACTTGTATAAGAAAAAACTTATATTTACTATAAAATGCCCTGGTAAAAAATTTTGACTTTAGATTAAATTACTCAAATGCATGAAAAGCAACTGCATTAATATAGTCAAAGTTAACTCAAATATTTTTTTTACTATAAGCCTTGAGCACCACCTAATATACTCATCTTGCATATAAAAACTATTACATAGTATTAATTTCAATACATCAGATAAAATAATCATCGATCTTGCGAATGTATATACTCATGCTCCGCAATTGTATATAATTATTCAATAAAACTCTACTTACAATTATATCATAAAATCCTCCTAATTATGATTTTATAAAGGAAGCGTACATCAATATCAGTATCATTTCTAAATCATCAAATTTCCATATTAAATAATCAACTGAATCTCTGTTCTATCATAGCCCATAAATCCAATTCAAGCATCAACACGCATTATCAAATCCTTTTAATAATTATCTACTATATAGTCTATTGTTTTTCTATCTCCTCATCATATCTTTCTTCACCTTCTTCCCCTTCCTCTTCTTCTATATTTTTAGCTTTCTTACAAGCTTTTTTACTTATAAGCTTTCTTGCTTTGATAACAAAATCTTCAATAATAAGTGGCTTGATAAAATCCGCATTCTGTGGCATAATAACAAAGTACAGCACTCCATTTCTAAAATGTGACGTAACTTCTTTTATTATAATTTTTTTAAACAAAGCATGAGAATCTGACTCTACTTCAATAGTTCCTCTCATTGCTTTGTCTCCAGAAGTATTTGTTGTAACCAGCTTTGGTGGACTTTCAGTTGTATATAGTAAAGCCTTGAATAGCACTGGATGAGGAAGAATAGCTTTGGCGCCTGAAGAGTTGGTGATATTTATAGAGACTGAAAAGCATCTTTCTTTGTAGAGTGGTAATGAGATATCCTCAGTAAGACACAGAAAGTGAGTAAAGGAAAGTTTTGGACCACAAAGATAGTTTAGCAAGCCAGCCTTTGATGTTTCTTCTCCTTCAATAGTCTCTGGGATTGGTTTAGATTTAGAAGGAGCAGAGTTGTTTTCCAAGAGTTTTTCTAAGACTTGGCGTGTTTGTTCATAGGCACCTTTTATTATTTCACTTTGTTCCATCATCATTCTGAACATGTTATACATAAAAGTAGAGTTGTCTTGTTGATAAAGTCCTACAGGGAAAGGATCAAGAATTCCTTCTTGAACTTTCATTCTTGAACAGTTGCAAGAGCCATCTCTTGCAGGGCATAACGGGTTATAAGTGCACATGGTGGTATTATTTATTAGTGGCTACGGTTTTCTAAATTAAACTAAAATATGAAATTTTGATATTAGTCTAGTATAAGATTTCTAGAATAAACTAGAACATTTTTCTGGATTTGATGCTTCTTGTTAAGTAGGATAAGATTAGAATTGGAGAGAAAATGAAATTTCTGTTGGGAATGCTTAAAATCTTAAATGGCTTAGAAAAAAGTCCTGGATAAAGGGTATTTTAGAATCTGAGTCTGAGTGATAATTATAAGTAAGAAAAAGGAAGTGTGATGGAAAATTAGGCTGAGGCTAATTAGTTGTATTTAGTAAAATAAGATGCATCACTTATTTCATATAAAAATTAAATAATTAACTTAGGATGTTTTATGCGATATGCTTAAAAGAAATTTGAAAACAAAGCATTAATCTATCTAAATCTAGTCTAAATAGCTTTGAAATCCTATTATAATTTCGAAAGATCGAAAAAATATAATTATGATAAATGTATAAAGCATAATAGTAATAATGGCATAACCTTTTGTTTTAAAATTTCATTGCCACATGCAAAATAACTTAGTTTTTCTTAACCTAAGAAATTGAGAAAATGAGTCTAATTATTTATTTTAAAAAATGAATATCATTTCAATATTTTTTGAAAAGATTAAGATATCTATGTAGCGAGGAGTTTATATACTACTAATTATTTTTTCTCTCATAATATTAATGAAATCTTGGGTGAAAATTCATAGGCTTCCACTATTTAAGGTTTGGAATCTATAGAAAGAAGAAATGGAAATGATTAGCAATGCATAAACTAGCATATGTAGATTACAGATAAATTAGTCAAAAGGTTCACAAAGTGGGAAAAAGGAAGAACGTAGGATGTACCTAAAGAAACTGTAGAGCATTGCTTAGTGTTAAGTGAACAGAGAGTAAATTATAGTAAATGTGATGAAAAAGCAAAAAATCAAGTTGCAAGTATATTTGCAAAAGCTGAAGTTGCTATTTGCATTTGGATTGCTTTCATGAAGCCCATAACTTAACCGAGTAACTAATAAGTTCAGTAGTTTAGGATTCGTTACGTCAAATTTTCTAACAATCTTTAAAATTTTTCTCATAAAATTCATGGAAATCATAAAAACTCTCATTTTTATACTTTTACCCCCTAGCCTTCTGATGCAAAAAAACTGAAGCACTAGTCTGACTAAATTAATTACCAAAAGCAAACGAATCCACTAAAAATATCTTGTGCCTAAACATAAAAAATTCTAAAAGCACAAAACCAAATAAAGTAAAAGAAGTAATCCTCATATAAAAATCACAATAAAACCTAAAATTCAATAGTAATACCTAGCATTTCCTTTATCAAAACCTCATATAATCTATCCTAAAGAAAATCTCAACATCCAGTTATATATCAAAGCTAAAATCACTACAATCTTTAATCTAGACCTAGTATCTTCACAATATCACCCCCTAAGTATAAAAATGAACACTGTAATGAAGGATGAAGGGGAGATTGAAGAAACCGATGAGCAGGTGATTCTTGAGGAGTACAAGATATGGAAGAAAAATGCCCCATTCATGTACGACACAATGATAACCCATGTGCTAGAATGGCCATCTCTAACAGTCGAATGGGCTTCAACTCGTGAGTGTTCCCCAAATTCAGACTACTCATTCCAAACTTTGCTCTTAGGGACTAACACAGGCAATGCTGAACAAGACCTCTTGCTTCAAGCTAAAGTAAAAGTTCCAATGGAGCAGAGTTTGATAAGTGGGAAAATTTACTTAGACAATACAAAAGATGTTGGGGGGATAGGTCTTCTTTCTAAAACTGACAACAAAATCGAAATTACAGCTAGGGTTAATCATGAAAAAGAAGTCCTTAGAGCCCGGGCTATGCCTAAACAAGATTATTTAATTGCAACTAAATCCCCAAACAGCTTTGTTTATATTTATGATCTAAGGAAATATAGCAGCAAGTCAGCAGTAAGTCCAAATTTAATCCTCACAGGACATAGTAAAGAAGGAAAAGGTTTAGCTTGGTTTACATCAAAACAAGGTATGCTAGCTTCAGCAGCTCATGATAATATTATCAACATCTGGGATATCTCCCAAGGCAACACTTCACCTTTAAGGACTTATTTTGGTCATGAAAATGGCATTGAAGACCTTGTTATCAATGAAAACGGGGTCTTAGCTAGTGTGGGTAATGATAAAAAAATCATGCTTTGGGATCATAGACAAGAACTTCCAACACATGTTATAGAAGCTCATTCTCGAGAAATCACATCTGCTGACTTTAACAATGCATCTCCATATATATTAGCTACAGGAAGTAAAGATAAGACTATTGGGATATGGGATTTAAGGAATCTATCTTTGAAAAGCGCAAGCTTTTCCAATCATAAAGATATTGTCACAAGTGTGAAATGGGCGCCTTATACTGGAAATTTATTAGCAAGTGCAAGTAATGATAGAAGAGTTATGATTTGGGATTTAACAAATATTGGTAGAGCGCAAAGTGATGAAGAAGCTGAAGATGGGCCACCTGAGTTGGTTTTTATACATGGTGGGCATACATCTTATGTTTCAGATATTGCTTGGAATCCTAATGAAGATTTGACTTTAGCATCAGTTGCTGAGGATAATATATTGCAAGTATGGCAAGTGTCGAATTCCATTTTTAACTACTAAAGATAATTCTTAGGCATTATAAAGGACGAACTCTTTCGCATATGGATTGAGGGCGGATGCTTTAAGTGACTGGTTTATTTTCACTTGTGCAGGCTTCGTCAATTCGTTTACCGAGGACTCTAATTCTTTTAGGATGAATGAGCTTAAGGATTGCTTTGATGGGTATTCGTTTTCTTTATCATCCATTACTCGAATCACTGCTTTTGGCAAAGGCTTTTGTCTATACCTTAGTGGTTTAAAAACATGAACAGGGTTTAAAGATTTTTTGATTTCCTCAACTGAAATCCAATCATCAGGAACTTTCCCATTACCTTCTTGGGATATAATATCGTTTCTTGTATAAGTTTTTCTTGAGTTCTTTTCTTCAATGCTGCTCTTACGCCACATTTGGTAAAAGATTCCACAGACTACAAGGTAGAATACAAGTGTAAGTATCATTTTTAAATTATGAATTTCTGTTAAATATGGTAAGCTTATCTGTTTGACTAAAGATCAAAGTAAAATATTAAAAGGAAACTATTTAGAGTTTATAAGTAAAAATAAGATAAAAAAAATTATGCAAGAAGGGTTTATATTTTCTATAGAACTAAAGAAAAAAAAGAGAGAAAGTCAGTTTAGGAGTTTGAAAAAAACGTTTTTGAAGCCTTTTCAGCTGTCGCCATTTAGGCCTATGTCACCAATAAGAATTGAGAACAAGTTGCACAAGAAAAATTTTGCCTATGAAAAAAGTGGTCCAAGAATAGTTGCTTTGAATTTAGAAGAAAGAGACTTGACATCACCATTCTCATTGAAAGAAAAAAAGGCTATTATGGGGTCGCATGGGTCGATTAAGCTTAAACTGGATCTTAGGCTTCCTAGTATTTCATCCCATTTTAAAGTGAAAAAAAGTCCACACAATGAACGTATCCGCACCCCACACTACCTGCGTGGCTCTAAAATCGCTCTGTCTAGCAGAGAATTTCTAAATATTGAGCATTTATCTAAGTCAATGACTAAAAACCCAAAAGTTCGTACATCGATACAGAATTCTTATGAACCAGATTCAGCAAAACTTTAAATCCTAGTTTTTATATATAAGCATCTATCATAAACTAACCAAATCTTCTTTTTCTAAACTAATAACCTTTATCATATAGACTTCTATAATAGCTATTATTTCAATTTGATTCAATCTATACACTACCCCTATAAAAATATAAAAAATTCAACTATCTAATCAAACTTTACCCTAAACTCATGATTTAAATTCTATTCATTATATCAGCATTATTTGCATTAAAAACCTCCTATTTTTAATCACTGTAAAAATGCAATTACTATATAGTCAAATAAAGTATATAAAATTACAACAAGAATAACCCTCAAGACTAAATGAAAATAAACTTAAGTTTTACACATCAAATAACTATTATAACCTTTAAGTATATAAAAAATTATTCCATCATCCTATATTACAAATTTCAATTGGTTATAATTTAGACTAATTTATATATAATTAAACATTAATTTTTACGAACAGAGAACTTAGGGCTATAAGTGTCTTCTTGCCTATCTTCAATGATTGTTTTAAGTTTGCGATCATTTTTCCGAAACTTAATAAATTTATTAGGCAGCTCTTCGGTGCATAAATCTTTTATACACAATTCTCCAGATGTGTTACCTGGATCATGACTATAGCTCAAAGTACTGCTGTTATGGTCTTCGTTTTGGATGAGTTCCAGAAGGTGGGAATCTACAGTATCACAGAAATTACCCATTATTATTAGAATAATAGAGTAAAAAATATTTTGAAAATGTTACACAAAATAAGTTTTTGAGTGTATGCGCATTTAAATAATAAAGATAGGATTTCGGGTGAGATTTATATCGAGAAATACAACTTTTAGTTTTAATTTAAATTTAAAAGAATGGAGAAAATGGTTTCATAGTGAAAATGTGGATTTTTTAGAGATGATTAGTGAGATAGCAATAATATGCATATAATTATACTACGACTATCTTTGGCTATAAGGTTTTGGTTTTCTTAAGAATCTTTGCATTGGAACTGCAGTCCTCCTACCTACTAAATCTGGTTTCTGTTTTAAGATCTTGGACTTTTTCTCTTTATTTCTAACTCGCTTAACTTTCTCAACCTTTTCTTCAAACCTTTCTTTGAATATTTTGTCTCCTCCATCTTCGTCTGGCTCTTCTATAAGTTCTCCTTCAACTTTTTTCTTTTTCTTAAGTTTTGGAACTATTTCCTCATCTTCATCAATTACTTCATCTTCCTCACTTCTATCTTCATTAACCCTCTCCTCCATTCTTCTTCTATTCAACCTTCTAAAATCATCAGATTCTTGATTAATCTCAAATTCTTCATTAAAAAACATATCTTTAAACCTATCATCTTCCATAATTTCTTTAGCTTTCGGGTGTTTTGACTGTGTTTCATCTTTTTGTATAACTGCAGCGAATGTTTTATTTACTTTAGGTAGTTTTTTCTTTATAGTAATTCTCTCAGCTGTTTTTTCTTCAAGTTTTTTAGCTATACGTTCTTTTTTATATTCTTTGTAATCAAATGGTTCAGCTAAAGCTTTGAGTTTATAATAAAGTTTAGAATCAAGTAAGTATCCGTGCATATACCCAGCAAGCATTTCTGTTCCAATAAGATCAGAACCATTGAGTTTTTCTAGTTCTTCAACAGTAACAAATTGTTTATTGTCAAGAATATTGACTTTCTGTTCTTCGATCTCATCATTAAGAGCATCAACAAAAGAACACCATTTTGGTGCTGGACCTAATAGTGGAATATAGTATATTCCTACACGTTGGGTTTCATTAGCAGTAAAAATAAGCCCAGTGTTTTCGATACATTCTATATCATTTATATTAGTTTGGCTTTCTATTGTTGTTACCATTTGTGATGTTTCTTTATTACTGATTTTTATAGCTTTAGAGTCGGTGCTAAGGAAGTAGTCCCCATGAAAATAAACACTTTTTATTGGAAGACGATTTTTGTGAGTGATTGAATGGAGGACTCTAGGAGATCTTATATCAAAAAGGTTTACAACTCCATTAGCATGCCCTGTTGCCATAAGTAGACTATCAAATTTGAGTGCTGTAATTTCACCTTGCTTAGCATCTAGTAAAGCTGCTCTTTCTCTGCTTCTTGTATCCCAGCACTCAACAAAGCCATCATTTCCTCCTGTACCAAACACCCATTTAAGCCCAGGAAGAAATCCACAGACATTCAATTCTCCACAGACCTGTGATTCTAGTGGAGCCATAAACCTGCCTTGCTCTAAATTCAACCTATAGCTTTCATTCGTTGCCCCAACAATCATAAGCTCGCAATTATATGGGTTATAAGCCATATCTCTTCCAAAACGTGGTATCCTTGTTGAATAATGCTTTCCATATTGCGCATGCAACTCAATAGATCGATCAGCTCCAAGAACAGCCAGTTTCCTATAATCAGATGTCAAGAAAGTAAATTGTATTGTTTCTGAATCGAAATTTCTTTGGAACTTCATTGAAAGATCTTCTGTTTCAAACATTCTTATCTGAGGTGGATATACACCTGAAGCAGCAATATACTCACCATCTTGAGCTACACGAACATGACTTGATGCTGTTGGAAACTCAAAATCTTGGATTAACTCCAGCCTATTTTTAAACTCAGTATTGTAACGTAGAGACTTCTTGGTCTTAATAGACTCTTCAGTAAATTGAGACAAAGATTTCCCACTTGATAGGTTGAAGACCTTGACGTTATTAAGTTCCATCACTGACATCTTGTCTTTTATATAATATGATGATTTTTTGATATAGGTTTTTTGGTTATTAGTATAAGAAATAAAAGAAGGTTGGAAATAATTGAGATAATGTAAGAAATTCTTGATAGTATAGCCGATTAAATAAATGTAAGGAGGAATAATGTGAAGTTTTAAATTTTGATGTTAAGATTATCTTATTTTGTGAAGTTATTTAGGACAATTGGATTAGGTTTTTGGTAAGACCTGCGATATTATATAAAAAACTATGATAGGTAAAAATAGTGATATATTTTTATATGTATTAATACTTATATCTCATTAGTTTTTGCTCTGATAGTTTATATAAATTATATATGCTTATTTTAATTTAAATAATAAGCAATCATAATAATAGATGATTCATGTGAAAATGAAAATTTAATTTCAAGCAAACTTCCTTAAATAATCCAAATATTAATAAAACATCATATAGAAATCATTATCTTCACATAAACCCAAAAATTTATCATCTTCAATAAACATAGGATCAAGTAAAATTTTCCCTTGAACTTTTCTAATAAAATTAATCTATAAATGAACTGCTCATATTGTAAAAACACTATACCTGAAGAGAATTACCAAATACACGAAGTTCAATGCAAGAAAAACACTGCAATTTGCCCCAATTGCTCTATTATGCTTCCAAGGTCCAAACTAGATGAGCACATAAAAGAGAATCACGAGCTAAAAAATTGCGAAAATTGCGGAGGAACTTATGAAGTTAAAGATTTTCCAAGCCATCCTTGCTCAAATCCTTCAATGAGTTGTGAGTATTGCGAAGCTGTCTTGCCATCCATACAGCTCAATGAGCATAAAATCATATGTGAAAGCCGTACTAGTGAATGCCCTTACTGTAGAAAATACATAAAAAACAAGGATTTAAGCACCCATTTAGCTTTAAAGACTTGTTCTCAGGAACCATCTTTTATACCTTTACTCCCTCCATCAGTATCATCAATGGCATTGCCACCATTACCATCATTGTCATCATTACCACCATTGCCACCAAAAATGTCTGGATATCCTCCTTTAAATTTACAACCATATTTCACAGGCCCTGATGATCCAGAATATATAAATTCTGTGCTTAGAGGGGATATCCCTCCACCTGAAAACTTTGGAGGTGAATATTGGAATAGATTTTATTCTGGGCAATGGCCATATGATTATCAAGGGCCTGGTAATTATAAAAATAGCTCAAGTTCAAGTGTGAATTCAGAGGCTATTAGGTATCAAAGTGTTCCTGAGCAAATTCCTGTAAATGCTAAACCTTTGAACGTACTTTTTACTATTAATAAAAGAAGAAAAATACAGATGAAAATTAAAAAACAGCCCAAGTTGTTCTTTTATGAATATGAAGATTATCATAAATGGTTGCAAAAGCAGTTTGAATAAGTGAGTTATTATTAATAGGTTAAACTATGATTTTATTTTTAACTTGCATTAAATATCACAATGAAAATATCTAAAGAATTTTTAATCCCTGTTACTTAAATTATTCATTTCCATTTAGACCTCATAGTCAAACAACTCCTGAGCATTATTGATTTATGTTTTTCAAACTGGTTCTCAGCATGCACGGCAAACATATTCCCAAGATTACTGCGATCTTTTAATTTCATCCCTTTCATACTATTTCTCATAGTATTTTCATTAGCACTATTAGGCATTCTAACTCCTGGGGTATATAAAAAAGGTACTCCATTTCGCATAAACATAAAAGGTGGTTCAAAATGAGGAATAAATTCTTCTTTACTTTTACTCTCGTATATTGTTCGAAGTTTTGGGGTTTTTAGTAAATTGCTTTCGTTGAAAGTATTTTTTACTTGAATAGTTGGAATTAAAGTTTTACTTGCATTAACATTTGTTTTAGAAGTTAGGCTTCTTGGGCTAATGGACTTTGGTACTGGGTGATGACTTGCTGTTCTTGAGCCTTTGAATTTTTTCATAAAATGGAAATAATTTTTCTAATCTCTTCAACAATTAAATAAAACCAAAAATCATACTTTACATTTTCAGCATCTAACAGTAACTTTACGTACAAAAACACAAAGCTAAATAACAAATTCCTAAAACCTATAATGATCTTATCCTTAAACCTTATAAAATTAGCCTAACTCAACCAAAATGACAAAAACATCATCGAACCATTTATCTTAAATCAACTAAATCTTCTATAATTCATCAAATAAATCAATTTCATGATCCCAACATCAATCATCTCTTCCCACAATTTCCTCAACTTACAATCTAAGTCATTCTAAAAAACTTACCACATCTAATCGCCTTAACTAATCACTAATAAAACCTAAAAAACCAAATCTTTACTTTTAATCCATAATACAAGTAAACCAATTTAATATGCTTAGTAATGGAATCATTCCAAACTGTGGGAAAATCTCTGCCACCCAAAGAATCCGGTCTCGTCAAACAAGCTATGAGGCTTATCGATGGCAAAAAATTCGCTAAGGCTTTGAAGAAAATAGAAAAAGTGCTCTTAGTTTGTCCAGACGATGGTGAAACACTAGCTTTGAAAGCAAGTATCCTAAACTCACTAGGTAAAAAAGACGAATCTCTAGTCATAGCTAAGCAAGGGATTATGAAAGCTTTGAAAAGTCCATTGTGCTGGCATACTCTAAGCCAAATTTACTATGGCGAGAAGAACTATTTGGAAGCTTATAAAGCAGAACAAAGGGCTTTTGGATTTGCTCCAACTAATAACTCGATTCATAGAAGTTTGAGCTTGCTACAGCTACATACTCGTGATTATACAGCTTTTAGAGACTCTCGTAGACAAATATTGGTTAGTAACTTTACAGGGATGATTAACTGGATTAGCTATGCAGTGGCTGAGCATTTGTGTGGTGGGCCGGATAAGGCTGGGAGTATACTAGACTCTTTCATAAAATCTATGGAAAAACACATGAGCAACCAAGAACTATCTGAGACCCTACTCTACAAAGCTAGAATCCTTGAAGAGCTCCATAGATATGAAGAAATGCTAGACTTCCTTACAGTAAACCGCACTAAAATCCGTGATACCCCTACTTGGAATGAATTAGCCACCCGTGCTGCATTGGGCTGCCAAAATTTCCCTGAAGCTGAAAAAATTGTCCTTGACCTTTTGTTAATCAATTCCGAAAATCCTGTGTATTTTTCATGGTTTTTCAGGGCAAAACAGCTTCTCACTGATGAACAAAAGCTCCAAGGCCTCAAAGAACTAAAAGAAAAGTTCCCAAAAAGCACAGCGATTGAAAGAGAAGAACTCAATTGCCTACATGAGAACATCCTGGACAAACTCCCTGAGTACCTGGCCAAGAGGATCCGTAAAGGCATTCCGTCGATTTTTTCTGATATCAAAGCTCTGCTTACAGAACAACCCCGTGGACATATTATCTTAGAGTTTGTTAAAGATAATGTTCAAAGTTTAACAAATGATAAAAAATTCCTCAATAGTGACAAAATCGAGCAGCCACAAAATTTGATGTGGATGCTATATTTACACGCTCAATTACTTGACTTTTTCAAAAGATACGATGAAGCTATCGAAACTGTAAGCAAAGCAATAAGTCATACACCTACAGTTCCTGATCTATATCTATTCAAAGCTAAAATACTGAAGCATCAAGGGCAAATAGACAAAGCAGCACAATCAGCAGAAGAAGCTCGAACATTAGATTACGCCGATAGATATTTGAACAATAAAGCAGCGAAATACTTATTGAGGAACAATATGATAACTGAAGCAGAAGAGGTTATGTCAGTCTTTTCTAAAGAAAAAGCTAATGAGCTTAATGTGCATGATATGCAAAGCATGTGGTTTGAATTAGAATTAGCTGAAGCTCATTTCCGTCTTGGGAATCTAGCAAAATCTGTAGAAGAGTTTAAATGGATAGAAAAGCATCTGGTCGAAATGTTTGAAGACCAGTACGATTTCCACTTTTACTGCTTCAGAAAAATGAACCTCAATGCCTATGTAGATTTCATGGCCTTTATCGACACTTTAATGAAGCATAAAAATCTATTAAGAGCAGGGCTTGGCCTTGTAAAAATCCACATGCAAGACCCTGGAGTTGTTCCTTTAGCTGAATCAAGCCGGTTAATAAAGCTTCTACTCAAACATCACAGTCAGCATATAGAGCTGAATCAATTAGGGTTCAATGTATTTATGGAAAGAGAAAAATACATCCTTGCACTGAAATGCTTGGACAAACTCAAAGCTACCCCACAGTTCCCAGAACTAAAAGAGAAGTTCGAGAAGAAAATCGCTGACAAGCAGTTCAAGGAAGTTATTCACGAAACTATATCTAGAGTATTAAATAGTTAATATGGGTGAACTTCCTGAGATCGAACATATGTTTTCGCCTCCAGCTGATAGACCTAACCAAACGGTAGATATTATATAGATTGCTTTAGTTTTCACATCTTTGGTTCTTATTGCATTTTCATGGTTCGTTCTTGAGCTGTCGAGACTTGGACTCAATCTAGAACTATGGAGTAAAATCAACAAGACTGCCTCGCTTCTGTTTATAAGCAGCATATCTACAGTGATCGGCATTCTTATATGGTTTTGGGTTCAAGGGAATATTATCATCACAGTTGAAGCTTTAGGTTTGTTCTCGGTGATTTTTATTTACTCAGTAAAAGTGTTCTTTAAAGCCCACGCAAATACTAAGTCCTAGTTATTTTAGATACTAAATAGTTTTTAAGAGTTTTAGGTTTATGGTCTTCCGGAAATGCTCAAAGGATATTTCGATTTTCACGAGAAGGTGAGAATAGAGGAGGATTCGCTTGTCGTCCATTATCCAAGAAATCCCATCTTCTGATATATTCCCAGGGAGGTCTATAGCTCCTTCAAGGCCGATTTTTGGGATCATGACATTTACTCCGAACTCTAGGATGTCTGTAACTATAGCTTCCTCTTCAGAACTACCTCGGTTTTTAAAGACTAGGTAAGTGTGAAGGTTGGCTGAAGTCCTTTCAGCGAACTGCGACATACGATTTCTGAAGTTCATCCTTCTACAGATTTTCTGCATGATCCTCCTATCAGTCATACTATCTGGTAAAGACTCAACATCTATTGAAGCTGAAAGAAGCCTGTGCACTAAAATGTCAGCATAACGACGAATTGGACTTGTGAAATGAGTATAAATTTGAGCAGCTAAACCATAATGATGATATTCAAGTCTATCAAATTCACTTGAGCAGAAATAAACAGCTTGATTCATACACCTTGTAACCTGCATGCGGACTATAGTGTTAAGATAGTGATCTGAGCTTTTTATATGATTAAGACTTGATGAAAGCTCTGAAGATGTTGAGTACAACAACGAATAATTAAGTTTTTGCAGTTTACTTGCTAATACACCAAGTTCAGGATATTTAGGTGGAGGATGTCTTCTAAGGATACTATACGCAGGGTAAGTGTCTACAATTTTTCTACCTACAGCAACATTAGCAAGAAGCATGAACTCTTCAACCATGCTATTAGTCTCATATGTTTGATATAGGGCAATATCTTTACCTTGTTTTTCTGTATCTAACTCAAATTTAACTTCAGTACTAGCTAACTCAAGAGCCCCTTCGTCAATACGCTGCTGTCTTAAAAGCTTCGATATATGCATAAGTCTTTTTAATGACTGAGTTAATTCATCAGGTTTATTAGCGTTTATAAGATCTTGTGCTGTTTTATAAGATAAACTAGCTCTTGAATGAATAATACTTTTACCAAACTGCGTGTTGATAATCCTAGCGGTCTTAGGGTCAATTTCCCATATTACAGAAAAAGCTAAACGGTCTTGGTTACTTACAAGACTGCATAACACTTCAGTTAAAACTCCAGGAAGCATATCTGTACGTTTTTCTACCAAATAAACAGTTGTACATCTTTCAGAGGCTTCTAAATCTAAAGATGAATTTGCTTTAACAAAATATGTCACATCAGCAATATGCACACCTATTTCATAATTCCCATTAGCTAACAAACTACAATGTAAAGCATCATCAATATCTTTACATCCGGGTGGATCAACACTGGCAACACATCTGTCTCTTAAATTTAACCTAGATTTTTCTTCTTCTTGAGGAATAGTCCAATCTTTAGCCGGTAAGCAATTTAATGCAGCTTGAGTAAATGGTTTGATTATAACATCATGTTCTAGAAGGATAACTTCACTTTCTGTTGCTAAGTCAGTTATATTGCCAATTATACGAACCATATGGCCTATTGGATGTTCACTATGAGCTGGCCATGAGGAGATTTCTACTGATATACGTTTATCTTCAAGAAGGTGGGGGAATAAACAGAGAAGTTGAATTTCAGGGATTTTGGGATTTATTGGAGAGAACATGCAGATTTCTTTGTTGTTGTGAATAAAGCCTGTACGACGAATGCTGCCGCAGTAGTGCTTGTATTTATGTTTGATTATGCAGACAACTTCAGCTTGGATGCTTGGCAGGACTTTTTGAGTTTTTTTTCCTGTTACCACAACATCAACTCCTTCGTCAAGTTCGATTTTATCTTCAACTTCCATCCCGCCTATGATTTTTACGGCCACTATATCACCGTCTATTGCTCTATTCCCTGCTTTACCTTCAACACTTACTTGAAGTTCAGCCCTAACCCCTTTGTTTATAGAAACCCATGCTTTCCCTCTATCTTCTCTTAAAACATGAAATACTCCTTCGTAAAGATCCCCTTGTTTGATTAAAGTAAATGCTTGATCATATGAAATATGGTCTGGAAACAAGGCTGGACCATCTGAGATTACTACAGGAAGTTTATCCAAAAGTGGAGACCCAGCAAGAATAGCTTCAAGGTTGTTTGATATCACTACAACATTAATATCAGGCAAATGCTTAGAATAATAACCTTTTAGAACTTCTACTGCTATATTAGCTCTGTTTGGTGTATTTATCGGCACATATGTTTCTTTATGATGTTCATTTGGAAATACTGCATATTGTTTGTCTTCAATGAAAATTTTCATTTTATCGTAAAGCTTCAAGTCTAGTTTTTTCATATGGACAAAGGATGATTGTGGAAAAACTGTGTTGGATGGAGCCAGGAAGTCTTGGTTTTCAAGAAATGAGAAGTAGGTTAATAGAGAGTCAAAGCTAAGGATGTAAATGGTCTCGCTTTTCAAAGGAGCAAATGAACTCATGCAGTAATTACATGCTGAATGATAGCATGGAAGGTCATTACGCAAATAGTTGCAACGCACACTGTTGAAAATGTTCCCACGACGTGATTTTTTAGGCACTGAGACTATAACAGGCTCCATTTTTTACATTAAGAGCTTTAGGTTTTAAATACTATATGGATATGCTCGTTTGCCATAGGTAAACAATAGAATAGGATTACTTGATTAATACATTAAGGCTATATATATTTTGAATAAGATGAGCTCAGTTTATTAAATAAAAGATAAAATAATGATTAATTTGAAATAAATTATATATTAAGTTTATTGAATAGCATTTAACTTATTTTTTAATTTAAGTAAGTTTTGCCTCAAATAATATAATTTACTATTCTTAAATGAAACTACAATTTGCTTAAATATGCATTTTTTCTTTATTATATTAATTTCTTTATGGCTTTAATAATGCTTTAATGATAATATTTCACTCACTAGCTTCAAATATTAAGTCTTACTATTTTGATATACCCATTTCTAATCTTAAATAATATTATAAATATACATCAGCTTCTATTTATGCATAAAAAATAAGTTCTTTGTATTTGTTATATCTTAAATCAAATTTATAGTACTAGCTTTGCAACACAGATTTAGTAAAAAAAGTCTAGCTTTTCACTTACTTTCTGTGTATTTCTCTGTTTTTAAATCAAAAACTAGGATTATTATATAATTGTAATTTAGATGTTTAGAATGTACCTATTATAATCATAATAATGATTATAAAAA
The DNA here is from genome assembly GCA_001970955.1 of Stentor coeruleus. Lineage (NCBI taxonomy): Eukaryota > Ciliophora > Heterotrichea > Heterotrichida > Stentoridae > Stentor > Stentor coeruleus. Next base: position 24,381 of record MPUH01000493.1, read on the forward strand.
AAATCAACTAATTAAAAAGTTTAAGTTTAATTTGTTGTGAAAGTAAACTATAAACTTATAATCAGCAATATGCATTATTAGTGAGGTTAACACTAGTAATTATCTGGCTTATCTTTCTTTTATCCGAGCCAATGAATACAGGTATACCAGTGCTGCATTATTAGTGAGGTTAACACTAGTAATTATCTGGCTTATCTTTCTTTTATCCGAGCCACTACAAACAGAAATGATTATTTCTGGCTAATCAGTTCAATCAGAAATAAACTTAAGCTTTTAAATTTTACTATTCTATTTCAGTCTAAATTTAGTTATGTAAATCCAGTTTTTTATAAAAAAATGTTCCTCTTCTTTAAGAAGCACAGCTTTCCAACATTTTCAGTTGAAACAACAAAAATTTGACTTTTTCCAGTGACTTGCTCCCATTTTTATATCAATTCACTTTTTTGAATTAAAAAATATTTAATTATCTAAATCCTATATAATTTTATATGAATTAACAATATCAAACTTAAGATATTTAGAAATATATCTCAAAATCTGTGGAAACAATGACTTAAAAGATTTAAAGCAAACCTAATAAAATCAGCATTAAAACAAGTGCTTAATTTACTAAACCAGAATCCTATTTTTTTTTTCAGGATTATTTCATCAAGTTTAAAATCCTAAAAGTCACAGCATATATTTTAAGGAAACCCAATGATTTTATTATTAAAACAATGCAAAAAGTTAAATTTTTACTAAAATCAAATTACTTTGAAAAATAAGCTATCGCTTTTATTATAAAAATCTTAGTTCTTTTATATATTTTTTAACTAATTTACTAACTAAACTGAAATAAAATTAAGCAAGCTAACTAAATTGACGCTCTATGTACTTCATGAACTCATTTAAGTCAATCACACCATTGTGATTATGATCTAATCCTTGAATTATTATCTCAGCTTCATTATCTGGAATGGGTTCATCTATTACATGCTCCATTATGTCCTGAATTTCAGAAGCATCGATTGTACCACTTCGGTTTCTGTCAAAAAGATTAAAAAATTCATCTAATCTTGAAAAATCGTGATTCCTAAATGCAGAAACAATTTCATCAAACCTTTGCGATTCTTCTGCGGACAGTCTTTCCATTTTATTACATGCTTAATGGGTTTAGATGTAGAAGCTTGCAATTCGAATAAAATTTTACCTTTGAGTATTATAAATGCTTAATATGAAGAATGAATTGGAATATAAAATTATGTATTTCAAAGTATTTTTTGGTATTTTTTAGAGTTTTAAAAGGGTTAAAGTTAAGAGAAGAAAGATTCTGATTTAAGAACATTTTGCGATAAAAAGTTAAAAAGAAGCAAGATTTAGAATTTCCATAGTAAATTATTACAAAGTCACATAGATTTTTTGATTATAAATCAAAATGGACTTATTTTAAAGCTAAAGATATATTATAACAATGAGAATTTAAAGTAATCAAAATTTTGCAAAAACAATTAGCTTAACCAAAAATGATTGACCTTGTGAACGGCTTTTTAATAGCCAAAGCCCATGCTATGTCTGAGCAGAAGACCCTGAATTCAACAAATTTCACTAATAAAATCTTTGAGTATTATAAATAGACCTTAATTAAAGTAAAACATTAAAAATGTTTAAATTTCAAAGTATATTCCAATCAAGATGACATTACAAAACGAGTCATATCTGCTTATTAATTTTATAAAAATACAATTTCTTTGATTAACACTGATTTTAACTTACATAATAAACAACTACAATTTGTGGGTAAAAAAATGTCATGAAAAGATAGATTCTGATTTAAGTCTTAAAAATCATTCTTTTTATTCTCAGATGCTTTGAGTGTGCTTTTGTTAGGGATTTCTCAGTAGTTCATCTGAAACTTTTTTTGAAGCTCATCGTATTTATTTTTTTATGCATAAATTCTTACTTCTATATCCTTTTCTTATTATTTTTCTGGTTATCTAACTGATTAATAGCATTTTATAAATTTTGCATCTGCTATGTCATTTCCATAAATACTTATATCATATATAGCATTCACTTGCTATGTTATAGAGCTGTTTATCAGCTTTTCCTTTAGTCTTTAGGGCTCTAATAAATTTCCATGATTTGTTGCATATTTCAGTATCTCAAATTTTAGCTTTCTCCAGCAGATAAAAATATGGCAAATATGCTAATTTATTGAATCTAATCAAACATACTTTTAGACTTCTCCTCCATCACGAGCGCGAACTCATGTAAGTCAACCATACCATCCTTATTAAGATCTAGCTCTTTAATGAAACTCTCAATTTCCTTATCAGAAACATTTTCGTGCAGTATATCCTCATAGATTAATCTAAGTTCTGCAGCTTCAATAATTCCATTATGGTTTCGGTCAAAGATATTAAGAACTTCATTTATTCTTGAAGTATCACCTCTTCCTAAAGAAGAATTGATTTTTTCTTTTTCTTCAGGGTAAACCTTTCCATATTTTATTATCCATTTAACCCTAAATCTAATATTTTTGTTATATATAAAATTAAACATAATCTAAATGTAGCTTAACTAATAAAGCATAGCAAATGACTATCTATATCTTTTTCATCGCACTTTTATCACTTTTATTCCACTCTTCAAAAGATTTATTTATATCATAAAATTATTAAAGCAATTAGATATAGCAAAAGTTAAAGAAGTAAGCTAAGATATTATTAACATTCATAATAAACTATTATCTAATAAGCAAACTTTGATTTATCGTCATGTAAAAGCATTAATCGTTTATAGAAAAAAATTTTAGATTCTTTTTATCTGATTGACTTAATAATATAAGTTTGGGCCTTTAATCACTTCATACTTATCTTCAATTAGGTCTATGAACTCTTATATATCAATAACTTCATTCTTAATGGTATCTTAATCCTGATTATACCTTCAAATTTATTATTAGAAACTGATTCTCCTAGCAAATACTTCATTATGAATTTAACTTCTAAAGCTTTAATAGCTTCGTTGTCGTTTAGTCAACTAGATTAAACAGTTCAGTTATTCTTGATAGAACATCATTCTCATCTAATTGAATTTCTTCTGGAGAGAATTTATCAATTTATTATTAGTTTTTAGACTTAAGATTTTTATCTAGCTTAAAGTGCTTATTATTCAAGTAGCCATATTCAGGAAAAAGTTAATAGAATAAGTTTTAATAAACTAAGAAATTATATGAAATAGAATTAGATTCCAACTTATATTCTTAATATATTCAAATTTTCATAGTATATACTTTTCAAAAAAAATAGAATATTGGTATCTCCATCTATTAGTACTGCTTTTAGCCAGTTTCCCAAATTCTCCTTTATAATAGTCAAGCGATAATTCCTAACTAATACTAATCTAGCTAACTTATTGAATTAATGAGACCTTCTTTTAGATTTCTCCTCCATCAGGAGTGCGAACTCATAAAAGTCAACCACACCATTCTTATTAAGGTCTAGCTCTTTAACGTTTTTCTCAATGTACTCATCAGAAACTTTTTGGCATAACAAATCCTCATAAATTAATTTGAGTTCTGCAGCTTCAATAACTCCATTATGGTTTCGGTCCAAGAAATCAAAAAGTTCTTTTATTCTTGAAGGATCACCTCCTTCTATAGAAGAATTGATTTCTCCAAATAATTCTTTTTCTTCAGGGGTATACCTTTCCATATTTTATTAACCATTTGATCCTTAAGATCTGATATTTTTTATTATCTTTAAAATTAGACATAATCTAAATGTAGTTTAAGCAAGTAACTATCCATATCTTTTTCATCGCACCTTTATCATTTTTATTTCACTTTTCAAAAAGATTTATTTATATCATAAGATTATTAAGGGAATTATATATAGCGAGTTAAAGAAGCTAGGATATTATTAAACATTTATAATAAACTATGATCTAATAAGCAAACTTTGACTCATCGTCATGCAAAAATATCAATCATTTATAGATAATTAGCCTTTTAGATTCTCTTTATTTAATTGACTTACTAATCTAAGTTTAGGCTTTTAATCATCTTTATACTTAGGTCTATGAACTCTTGCATATCAATAACATCATTCTAATGGTATCTTAATCCTGATCATACCTTCAAATTTATTATTAGAAACTGATTCTCCTAGCAAATATTTAATTATGAATTGAACTTCTGAAGCTTTAATTGCCTCATTGTGGCTTAGTCAATAAGATTAAATAGTTCAGTTATTATTGCTAGACCATCAGGCTGCATTGCTAAGTTAACCGAGAAGAACAACTTAGACTTATCATGTTGCATATTTGATGAATTTTTAAAAATCAATAGAATGCACACTGGAGAAGAAAGTGCAATAATTATGAATGGAAACCCTGGCAAATAGCTTAAAATAAAGAAAGATGTCAGATAAAGTGGCTTCTCATCTCCAATGTACTTCAATTTTATACCGAATAAACTTGCATGGGCAATTGAAAAGAGCCCTTATAGAATAAAAATATCAAACAATAGAAAACAGGAATCTTACTTTATGCAGATGATATAGTCCTGGTTGCGGACTCTGAAAAAGAATTACAAGGCTTAAGCACAATAGTTATGAAATAGCTTGCAGATTATAAACTCAACTATTCTAAATTAGAATATGGAACTAATCATAAACCACAAATAATAATTAATAAAAACCAACTTAAAGAAACTGACTCCTACAAATACCTCGGATACATTTCAAGTAAAAGAAAAAGCAGCGAGAAACATGTAATCGATAGAGAAACAAAAATGAAAGGAGCCCTAGGCTTGTTTTTAAACATAGAAACACACTGAAAGGAATCTCAGCCAAAAAGAAAAAACCATAGCAAAAGCATGCATATAAATAGTTGGACTATATGGGACAGAAATTATGATTAATCAAGAAAAAATACATAAATAAAGCAATGCATGTAGAAAACAAAACTAGAAACCTCCCATGGGAAAAAGATGCAAAGAAATCATGTCAAAATACAAAATTGAAGATTATAAAATGAGATCAGGATTAAACTTCACAAAACACTGCAAATACTTAAGATATTAAAGCACGGATCAAAAATATCCTTACGTCAGCACTGGGCAGAAACGAAAAACATGTTATTGAAGATTGCAATGAATACAAAACTGAAAGACATGAAATAGAAAACGAACTTAAAATATATGCGAATAAAGAAACTAAAAATTTTAATTATCGCATATCGTTTTATGGAAATCACTTTTAGTATTACAATAAAATAAAATAGTTTTATGAAATAATTAACTAAAATTACTTGTAAAGAAATATTTATTTAATATTTTATGATTTTTAGATGAGTTTTTAGACATATCTTATCTTTAATTTCGCATTATTTACTACTTTATTAAATTCTAAATNTTATTAAATTCTAAATTTGTACTTTTAAATGCTATAATTTATCTAAAATTTGCAGCTCATTTTATTCCGTGCTATATTTTCTATGACTTTTAGTTTATTAGACTTACATTATAAATTTATATTCTTATATATCTTAATATAACCATAGTATCATTTTTGCTAATTCTTTAGCATTAAGTAATCATAAAGCTTTATAATGATATTTAATCTCTAATGCAAATTATTTTAAACTCATCCAACTTAAAAAAACCTAAAAATAATTATGGGTAATTCTCCAGTAGTAGCATTGAGTTACAATGAAACAGGCAAATGTTCAAGTATATTCCAAAGCTGTTCAAGTCTTACTGAGCTTGATGTTGATGAACTAGCAATTCACAGAGAAGTTGGTATGCCTCGAGGGCGGCTATGTCCTGAAGCAATGAAATATCTAGATAGAACTAGCAAAGGTCTTATGTTTGCATGCACAGGAACAAGTGCTTTGCATGTTAGAAAGTATATAAATTATGGAGCTAGTCCAGACACCTATGATCAAAACAGAACAAGTCCTCTTCATATATCTTGTAGAAGTGGTAATTTGGAAGTTGTTAAAGAACTTGTTAGCCACAGATGCAATATGGATATTACAGACTGTGCAGGATGGAGTAGTTTACATATTGCAAGTCATTGCGGTCATAGTGAAATAGTTGAATTTTTATTGGGTTGTGGAGCTGATGCTTCTATAGTAAATTCACGTGGAGAGACTCCTTTTGATCTAGCACACGACTCTGTTACACAGAAGAAATTCTTTAAATACTGGGGAACGTTTGAAGATTCGATTAAGTCTGATTTACGACTTTCTAGAGTTACAAGACCGTTGACCCCTTATAGTGAAGAGTATAGTGTTTTGACTGAGAATTGGATGCGAATAGGTGCTATTCATACTACTTACAATCTTATAAAGTTAGAAGAGATAATCAAGAACGTTTTCAATAACAATCATCTTAAAGGACTTTCTATGCTTATTACTGGGGAAATAGTTTCTCAACGTCCTTTAGAAATAGCTATGTATTTTTTTTCAACACCTGGTCTTAGTCCTGTTAAAATAGGGATGATTCTTGGAGATACTCATGAAATCTGTAAAGATATTGCTAAAGAATTCATTAGCTTTCTTCAAATCGAACCACACAACTTATTGGTTTCATTAAGCAAAATGCTAAAATTAATAAAACTACCAAAAGGAATGATGGCAGACCAAGTTCTAGACCTCTTTTCAGAAAGGTTTTTTTCTTTTAATGGGCCTTTTTTGTCCAAAGATTCAGTGCACCATTTAGTGTTTAGCATTATTAATTTGAATAATTGCTTGCATGTAGAAAACGAGAGTATATCTAAAGAAGAATTTATTCAAAGCAATAAAGGTATGCATGATGGAGGAGATTTTCCAGAAAAATATTTATCGTGGATTTATGATTCAGTTAAAAACGAAAGCATTCAAGGAGTGTTTCATGAGCAAATTGCCCCAGTTTTTGAAGAAGTCACAATTAGTGGGTATTTAAGATATAAGTTAGATACAGATTGGAAGGAAAAATATTTTATATTGAATTCTAATGCATTGTGGTCTTTTAAATCTACCACACAAGCTACACCATATGGATGCATTCCTCTTTCGAACACTGTTGTTTCAGTAAATACAAATTATTTTATGCTTACTGGGAACATAACTTTTATACGTTTTTCAGAAGATGGTAGTTCAAGTGTTCAGCATTTTGCAAATGGAATATTTCGCATGGATAATCCTGACTTGTGGATAGCTGGTTTACAATTAGTGAAGTAATAATAAATATGCTACTTTTAGAAATCTTGGAAGTACTATTTATATCTAAACGTATAGGTATTTTAGCTATATGCTTATTTTATAAGATATATGCAAAGAATTTTAATGTTTATAAAGAAATTAGAAAACTTTTGATCATAGCAAATAACTTTTGAAGAGCAGCATTGCTTTATTATTAAAAAGTGCATTTTATGTTTCGTAACAACTATAGAATTAGCACATTTTAATATGAAATTAAAGCTAAAGTGGGTGATAGTTAAGGTGGCATGGTTTAAACCTTGTCCGATCGAGGTTTGTTTGTCCTACGATCTTTTTCTTTGGGCAGATTCGGTATTTTAATATGAGACTATGAATTTATAATTCTTAGACTAACTAGATTCTATAGTAGTGGCTTAAATTTTATTTTAGACTTATCGAGTGCATTTAAGAACCTAAATTATAATAATAATTAGTTAGTTAGAAAATATATCGTTCACAGTCGTGAACTCTGTATTAATCAATTCTCAGTTGGTTTCTCTTATTATCGATGTTTTCTACGAAGTTTTTTATGATGTTATCCCCTTTTCTTTTAATTTTATTACTATTTTTTCCTATACATTTTTCAAACTTTTTGCCGTTTAGTACTATTTCTGCTAGTGTAAGCTAGAACCTAAATTATAATAATAATTCACACTATTGCCACATCATTATTGATTCGCTTAATTAAATACAAACTCTTAAGACAACTCATACTTTTTATTTTCCTGATTTAAAAATTGTTTATTTTAACAACCATTATTTTTTGCTATTCCCCAAAAAAATTCATTTAAATAAGCTTGTCTCCAAGAGGCACTTAAAATTATTATATTAATTATAAGTATTATCAATCATTTTAAATGATTATACAAATTTGGCAATGAGGATGGCTTTCTTCAGTTTCCAAGGAAGTCTTTTCTATAATGCTTTCCTTGATTTTGTATAAAGATTGCTTAAGTTTATCATTTTCATAGTTTTTCGCTTCTAGTTCACGCTCAGTTAATGTTAAGCGATGATTCATAAAGTCAATCGAGTTTTTTAAGCTGTAAATCTGTTCAATGACTTGAGTTTGTGGTTCATAAAACGGGCTGGGATCGCATTCTTTGAATGACTCACCTTCAATCTTTTCTCTCATTGCTCTGAGCTCTTCTTTAGTTTTTTTAGCTTCAAAAAGGACTTCGCCTATAGAATTTTTCATTACTTCGAATTCATTCCTGCAGCTTTGAACTTTCTGATGGACTTTATACTTTTTTTTTAAATGCTTTTGGTTAGATGACTTGTATTCTTTTAGCTTTGATCGCAGTTCCTGAGCTAGATTCTTGGTTGTTGACATTAAGTCTTGAGATTCAAAGTCAATAAATGATTCAGTTAAACTGGAAATGTCTTCAAATGTATGGCATTTGAGATCTTCTGGAGGAGGAACACCCTGACTTGGAGAAACTGTAGGATCCTTACTTGGATTGCCTTTTATACTTGAAGTTATTAAAGGCTGGTTCTTGGGACGGGTTAAAGTTTTTGAGAATCTTCTTTTATTAGAAGTTGACATAAAATTATTATTATTGTATATAACATTAAAATGCATTGTATCATTATAAACTATTTACCAAGCTTAACACATATAAGACAGTTTATTCTGAGTAAAATGTATTGATAAATTAAATATGGAAGCCATTATCCAGAAGATGTACATAATGACTGAGATTTTTTGCTACTTACCTTATAAAGAAATAATTCTGTTACGAAGAATCTCTAAAAAAATTAAAAAGAGAATTGATAGCATTTCGACTTGGGAAAAAATTGTTACTACAAGCTTCCCTAGCCTGATGTTTATAGAAAATATCTCAGCCTCAACTTCGCTGGCAGTTCTTGAAAATATTTCAAAAAATAAAGGGAAAATTGAACCTCAAACAACGTTTCCTATTGGTATTCTAGGTTATCCTGGGAAACTTGATGTTGTAATTACAGAACCTGAACATTTGGCTAGAGCAGGATTTATAGGTTCTATGAAGGAATACATTTCATATAGAGGAGTTTGCAGACTCTGTCCAATTTCTATCCCAAAGGTTGAAATGATACAGTGTCAGCTTCGTTTAATCACTACATTTTTAGTAGTTGCTGATGGAGAAGATGGTTGGGAGAACAAAATAAGAGAAACTATTTCTAAACTTGAAGAATATCAAATAAGAAAAATTGTGGTATTTGTTCGAGTTAATAGTCTAAATTCGTTTCTCAAAGAAATTAGCGAAAAATATCCAGTGTTGTTTTTCACTGAGTTAACTACTAAAGATATATGCAGAACATTAAAGGCACTTGACTCAGTTATCAATAATGATGAAATTGTTAATATTGTTCCCCCACTTAAAATTTTAAATCCTCCTGCATCAGAAAAGGTTGCAGAAAAGCCTAAAAAGAAAAAATGCATGATTTTTTAAAGTTAACTAACTTTATGGCTTAAACTAAGCTCATTATAATATATTATATGATTTTAGAAATTACCTCTGTAAAGTAATAATAATGCTTTTACAAATTATAAAAATCTAAAAGTCTGCCATTTTCCCCATATAGATGCAAGCATACTTTTAAACAACATTTGATAATAAATTATGAAAAAGCATAAGTAAAGCATTTCAACATATAGATTAAACAGTTTTTATATTATACTTAAGACAGACTATAATTATATTGGATTTAAAATAACTCATTTTAAATTATAAAATTATTTTCTCCTTACCTATCAAATGCCTTTAAAATTATAATCTTGGATATTATATTTGAATTTAATATTTTACGTTCTTTAAAAATATTATAAAGCTATGCTTTAATATCTCTCACTTATATACAAGTGTGAATTTATGCTTTCTAGGGTTATTATTGTCTAATTAACTTTAATCATTGCACTAGTGAAAGAAAGACTTACTAATATCCAAATTATTTGCAACAGAAAGATATCTTGCATTTTCATAATCATTTAAGCATATTGATAATCTGATATATAACAATCATTAAGGTTTCTTATTATAAGTAAAAATAAAATCATTGTGGATAATAAATTTATGAATTAAGTAAATTAAGTTGATTATAAAATATATGGTATCACATAAAAAGTGTAATTCGATGAAATAGTTTTGAATAACGTATAAAAAAGCATTCTTATAAAGAGTTACTTATAAGAATTCGTTAAAATACCTCATAGGCATGAAATGAATAATTTATAATTTATAAAATATTAAATCTTATCACATTTTTCAATCCTTTAAACTCTTCTAATCGTTTTTATCCTAGAATACCTACAAACAAGATTTTTTTGTAATTAAATGTCCAGCACAGTTAAAAACCTTGAAAATAAAGAGAAAAAGAGATCCAAAATTGTATGCAATCTTGCCAGCACAAAATACGAAATCATTCGTTATGTTTCTGAAAAAATATTTCTATGGGGTGTAAATCTTATAGAAGATGATGATGAATGGGACATCTTATGGACTGATAGTGCAGTCACTCCTGATAAGCTTGCAAGAATGAAACAGTATCAAAAAATCAACCACTTTCCAGGTATGTATGCAATATCTCGTAAAAATTACCTTGCATATAACTTAAACAAACTGAAAAAAATTTTCCCATTAGATTACAATTTTTTCCCCCGGACCTGGGTAGTCCCTTGCGATATGGGAGATCTTAAGAATTTCATCATAACTAAAAAAAATTCTTATCTCATAGTCAAGCCAGAAGCCTCTTCTCAAGGTCGGGGTATTTTTTTAACCCGCAAGCTTGACGAAATCGATACAGCAGAAAAGCATGTGGTTCAAGAATATATAAGTAAGCCTTATTTGATTGAAGATTTGAAATTTGATCTACGCATTTATGTTCTTTTAACAGGCTGCGATCCTCTTCGTATTTTTATACACAAAGAAGGTTTAACAAGGTTTGCAACTGAAAAGTATATTCGCCCTTCTCCTAACAATTCACAAAACACTTTTATGCATTTGACAAACTATGCGGTCAATAAATCAAACCCTCACTTTATTTATAATACAGATTCAACTCATGACAATCTTGGCCACAAGAGATCTTTACAGTCTACTTTTATTTATCTTGCATCTATAGGTGTCGATGTTGATAAGCTCAATCATCAAATTGAAGATATAATTATAAAGACTATCTGCTCAATTCAACCAAACCTTAGCCACCACTACAAATCGTGCCAGCCTGATGATTTTTCTAACTCAATGTGCTTTGAAATACTTGGTTTTGACATAATTTTGGACTCAAAGCTCAAACCTTTTGTGCTAGAAGTCAACCACACTCCAAGTTTTACAACAGATTCGCCACTAGATTTTAATGTTAAGAAGAATCTTATAACAGATACATTTAAATTGTTGGGTATTAGCCCAAATAATCGGACACGATTTCTGAAAAAACAGAAAGAAGAGATAATTAAACGTAGTATGACAGGGAAACTTGAGAAAATTTCAAGAGAAGAAAGGGCAGAAAAGGTTCAACAACAAAAACAGCAGCGTGATACATGGGAAAACATGCATTTCGGAGGTTATAAAAAGATTTATCCTGTTGAAGGTTGTGATGATTATGAGAAATTTATCAATGCAGCTAAAGAAGTTTGGCAAGAATGGACTGGAGCGGGGATCAAACGCAAGAAAAACATGTCCGAATCATTTTCTCGTGCGAAAAAACCTACACTTTTCCGCCATCCTCGACACTCTGTTGACAAAAACTCAAGCCTAGATTGCGTTAATGTTTTCCAACGTCTTTCAAAGCCAATTATCCGTAAGAACCCAACCAATAGCTTACCGTCTATTATCTATACACATCCAGCTAAAGTTTCGTCAAAACACACTGCAACACTTAATTGCTTAAATCTTTATTCAAAGCTTATCGAACAAGAAGAAAAAAGTACAAAAAAAAGCCTTGTGAAATGGGTTGAAGTAAAAACAAAAACTGAATCTAGCGCTTCTGGGACAAAACCAACTGAAAAACGTTTTAAAAAAGTGACTTTGAGAGAAATCCTTTCACTAGATTTTTTGAATCTAAAAATAAATTCTATAGCCCAAGAGCCGGAAAGTACGTTAGAAAACAATTTCTTTTGATGTATGTCAATAATATTAATATAATTTAAAAAATCAAATTATGATCTAAGCTAGCATAGCAAATAATCTTTGCTGTTTAGTTCAATTGCCTTAAAAACTTCGTTAAAATCATTTGTTATTCTTGGTGAAATATCAAAATAAGAAAAAATTTTTTGGTAAAGTGGATGCTCTGAAAATTCGATGAGGTTTATAACAGTTCCGCTCCTTGTATACCTGCCTGTGCGGCCACATCTATGATAATATGCTTCAAAATTTGGCATCGTGCGATTTGATGGATTTTTTGGACAATCATAATTTATAACTAGATCCAAACTTTTACAATCAAATCCTCGACCAAGGACGTCAGTACTTATAATAATTTTGATTTTCCCTAACTGACAATGTTCAATAATTTCTTCTCTTTCGCTAACGCTCAAGTCCCCACTGAAATAATCTGTTTTAAATCCTTGATTTTCAAAGTATGCTTTCAGTTCAAGGCCATCATTTTTTGTATTTATGAATATTATGCACATTGAACATGCAAGATTACTAATCAGATTATAGACAAGCTGCTTTTTGCTCATACCCCTTTCAGGCATTATATTGAAAAGCTTAACTTTTGGATTCAGACTCAAAGGAGCTTTTATAGAAACTTCTATTGCGTTAGGAAGATACTCATAGGCATATGATCTTGTAATGTCTGATAGAGTTGCTGAATAAAGAAGGACTTGTGGGTATACAACTTTAGATAGTATAGTGTTGATTTTTTGTATATTTTCTTGGCTTTTCAAGATTTCATCACTTTCATCAATCACAAAAGTTAAGCATTCTCCACATATATCTTTGACTTTAAAGTATTTAAAAACACTGTCTACAGTTCCACAAAGCACATGTGTATAGGGAAGATAATATGACTTGTTGCTATTATAACTTTTATTATTTCCGTGTAGTTTATTTTTCTCTGTTTTTTCTACGATTATTCCTGTATTCTCAGCAAGGAATGAGTATACAGAAGCGTGCATATCTTTTATTTCTTTAGTATGTGAGAGACAAACTACTTGCAAAGCTTCATAGCTAGGGTCGATTTGGCAAAGGGTTCCTATAGCAAATGAACCTGTTTTTCCTGTTCCGTTCCAAGACTCTACTAAAACATTTTGGCGAGAGAGAATTTTAGGAATGGCTTCTGCCTGAACTCGAGTTGGGTATGACCAATTTCCAAGTTCGATGTTGTCTATAATTTCAGGGTTCACAATTAAGTCGCGCCAGTTTTCATTTGTAAAATATAATGTCTCATTTGAATGTTCTGGTTTAGGCGGTTGGAATTTTTTAGTCTTTATGACTTCAATCATTTTCATTAACCCATAGTTTTTAATTGGTTTAAATGAACCACTAAACTTTTGTCGGCACTCATGGCATTCCCTTAATCTTAACAAGCACTTTAAGCATCCATTGTGGCCACAGGCTGTTAAGTAAAGCTCTTCCTCTTCAAAGCATATCGGGCATGTAAGCATTTCTTCAAATTCTTCCATATTTATATAGTAATAGAAGGCTTTTAAACTAAATATATCAGAAGCCCTCATAATTATAGTGACATTCAAATATATATTTAAAAAGCATCCCTAAAGTAATTAAAAACAGCATAAATGACGAATAAAACTGTTTATATTATTGAAGTTGCCAAAATTTAATAAATTGCAAAAGCTAAAAATTTGATTGTATTTTATTATTAGTATTTAATGGCATTAATATATCAGATTAAGTTTCTCTTAATCTACAAATTATTTTTATAAGATTTTATTAAGTTAAGGTAGTTTTGTCCTCAATTTATAGCCTAGTATATTTTTTTTCCTGAGTGGAAAATTTATAAAAATAGATCTTAAAAAATCTAGTAAACTAAAACTTTGCATTACATTCATAAATACCCCAGCTGAAAATTATTAAACAATCAAAACCTAAACCAAATAAAGAAGTAAAATTGCAAACTAAGATTATATAATTTTTAACTAGTGAAATGTATATTTTATAATTATGATTAAGTTTAGCTTTAAAAAAAAGTTACTAAACTAAATGAAAAATTCATATCAGCTTCACAAATACTTCTTAAATTAAATATTTTCATAAAATCCTTTTCTTAACCTAAATTATTTTATTACATAATGGCGGTATAGAATTAAAATGCTGAGAGTAAATCTTTCTATTTCTCCATCAAAAGTAATCCCCATTTTAAATGGCGGTATAGAATTAAAATGCTGAGAGTAAATCTTTCTATTTCTCCATCAAAAGTAATCCCCAGTTTAAACTTTCAAAGTGCTAATCAAAGTTTTGTATCTAAGCCACATCCTAACAGTAATTTATCATGTGAGGAGGACTTTGGATGCCTAATGTTAGAAAATCCAGAAATTTTTAAACATCCTATTTGCACTGAAACAGAAAATGAGGTTGAAATGACTTCGATATGGACACCAAATGAAATCGATTATATATCATCATTGATCGATAAAGAAAACGCATATAAACCTTGTTTAAACTACTTTGGGGCAATACAGCCAGCAATTTCCCCTAATATGAGAAGCAAACTTTATGACTGGATGATGGAAGTGTGTTCTGAGTTTATGCTTAAAAGAGAAACATATCACTTGGCAGTTTGTCATGTTGACAGATTTTTAACTCTTAAGCCTGAAATTGACAAGGGAATCTACCAGCTTGTAGGCTTGGTGTGTATGCATATAGCTTCAAAGACTGAAGAAGTTGCACCTCCTCATATCGCTGATTGGGCAGCTTCAGCAGATAATACCTACACCATATCTCAAATTATATCTGCAGAGAGGGTTGTTCTCCAAACTTTATCCTTCAAAATTTTCCCAGCAACCAGCTATTGTTGGTTGAATTTCTTAATGACTCAATGGGACTCATTTCTTGAATATCATTATGGCTGTGTTTCAGGAAACAACTCAAAAGACTTCCAAAATATTTCTCAAAAAAAACTAAAAGAACAGTTTGAAACCCGCATGATTTTTTTTAAGCAATCTAATCAAAAAGCTTATAAACGATTTAGAGAAACAGTGCAAATCTTAGATTGCAGTCTTCAACATCCTCAATCTTTAAGTTTTCCTTATAGGCATATGGCAAGTGGTCTTTTATATCTTATGGTAAGCAAATATTTTTTTGATAGTAATTATGCACTTCTTTATTACAAGTATCCAGATTCAGAAAATTTTCAACAGAATGATTACCAAAATGAATATTATTCTCTAGAAAATAGTGAAGCAGTGGAAGAATTATTTAGAAATTTCATAAGTTGTGCAGCTCACATTGAAAATCTTGATGAAATATGCCCTATTGCAAATTTCTTCCAAGCTTTTCTTGAGTTCGAGATGGTTTTCGATTTGCCTGTAGTTTGTCGTGTGCAAAGCAGATCAAAACTTGAGTCACATTATGAAGACTTTCTTGCATTTCAAACATATAATATGAAAAGTAGCATTTGTCAAAAGGAAATGCATAAATCAGCTAAAAGCGATGAAATAATGAACAAAAACTGCATGGCTTAAATAAATTTGAGTTTCAGCATGCTTAATTGCAAATACAATAGAAACTAAAACAGAGTAGTTATTTAGATATCCATATAGGCTAAGAATATACTCATATTTTTATTTTATTAGATAGAAAACATAAAGATTGAAGACAAAAAAATTTTTGAACAAGAGTAAAGCATGAAGCATTGGCAGGTAGAAAAGCAGCTTTACTAAGAGATTCAAATGCAAGATTTTTAGTATAAAATTTGGTATGGTATGCTCTTTAACAAGAGTGCTTAGATAGTTGCTGAGAGTTACTAAAAAAAAACAGAATAAATTTAAGATTGATTGCTAAAACTTAATATCTTATAAACATATATAAAATCATTAATCCTTTGCAATTGATTAAATGAGAATGACTTTACCTAGTTATATTATAAAAAAGTACGAATTATTATATTTTATTTCACTCATGCATCTTTATTCTTAACAATCATATAAGCCTTGAATTATTAGTGTTATAAAGTAGTAATTTTTTTGTTAATTTTGATTCAATCATCCATAAATCATTGCTATTCATGCTATAATGTTGTAATACTTAAATTAGAGTAAATTTCGTAAAATTTATACAATAAAGAAAGAATTGTTAAGCAAAAAAATTAAAAAGTTAATGCATTTTACTAGATTTCAAAGATTAATTCGCAGCTATGAAGAAACTAGATGACTATGTACCATAAAAAGTATCAAACTTTTAGATTTTCATTGCAAATCATTTTTATTCATTACCTAAGTAGTTGATGGATAATCGTATTTAATATAAGGATGAAAAATCATTCATTCATGAAAAAAAAAAAATTCTAGCGTTTTCTAATAATTAATAGTTATGAACATAAGAAATGAAGCAAAGACTAAAAAGTTGTTCTTGCCAACCTAGAATATAACTTTTCGCGCGAAAATGTAGCAGTCTTGCTACAACGCAAATGCTGAAGGTAATGGAACTGGCCATGCAAATCAGGAAACCTGGGCATAGTTCTTTGTTTTATATGAAAGTTTATTAAAGCCACGCATTAAATATATAACTATTTATACAGAAAATTAAACCCAAATCTTATTTTATTAATAAAATCTTCACCAATCTAGTAATGATTTTTTAACTATAAGAAATTCAAGCACTTCATAATTATAATTTCCTTGTCTTTCATTATAAATTTACTAAACTTTTAAAAATTATATTCAAAATGCATGTCACTTAAAAATATTTCTTTTCAATTCTTCATCAGCCACCCTCCATTAGCATTTGAGCACATACGTTAGTTGGTTGCTAAATCTAATAAAAATAAAATGACAGAAGATCTAAGGAGCCTCCCAAGGGGATCAGCAACTGATGACAAGTCAAGTCGTCCAAGTATGGAAGTTGGATCAAGTAGCATAAGTCCTGAAGGCATAAGTCTCTCAGCACCAGAACCAAAGTGGAAAACTCGTTTATTTCATATAATTGATCATTGGCTATTTACAGCATGGATGACCTTACTAACAATCTACGCACTTTTTGGAGATGATGTTAGGGTAGCTGCTTTTTCTAAAGATGCAGATGATGGATTCAACACAATAACAACAATTTGTTTATTTTTTTTCACACTTGAAATTCTTCTTTCGTCACTATGCAAAAAAGATTATTGGCTCGGATTTTTTTTTTGGTTAGATCTCGTTTCAACTATTTCTTTAATTACTGATATAGGTTGGGTGTGGAGTGCAGTTACAGATACAGGTTCTAGTACTGGAAATTCAGCTTCAAAAGCAACACAAGTAGCTAGAGCCGGAAGAGCATCACGTGCAGGTACAAGAGCAGCACGTATTATTAGGATTATAAGAGTTATTAGGCTTATACGTATTGTTAAGCTTTACAAGATGGCTAAGGATGCACAAAATGATGCTTCTAATGGGAAGCTTGTTAGAGGTATTACAAATTTTAGAGGAGTGTCAGTTAAAAAAATTCCAGTTTCAATTGTACCTGATCGTAATTTTGTGGGTGATGAGAGTGCTAATGCTTCTTTATCAGCATCTTTTAACGGTTCCCGTATTGAGGAAATGCTTGCAATGCCTGATTTACAAAACAAATACAATAACAAAAATGCTGAAGGCTCATTAGAAGAGTTTGATGCTGATGCTTCGGAAATTGAAGATTCAAAAAAACTTCCTATAAATGAAGAAAGTAATGTTGGCAAAGAACTATCTGAACTAACAACTAGACGTGTTATAATGCTAGTACTTGGGGTTCTTTTTGGAGTCCCTTTTTTTATGAACAGTTTTTATACAGATGATAATACAAGCTATGAATATGGGTTGCAAGTGATGGATAAGCTTGTAGAGGATTATACTCAGTTTAGGATGTCTTGGGAAAGTTACATTGATGGACATAAGGATCTTAAAACAGCATTGATATATTTAGAAGTCCTTAATATGGGAAAATGGTATAGTAGCACGGATATTGCAAGTTTAAGAGATAGTGAGAAGCAATATGTAGTATTGCCTGAAGTTGATGATTCATATGATTATTATAGTGTGGCAGTTTTTGATATAAGATATAGCACAAAGCTTGAGTCCCAACTAAACATTTGCAAGACAATTTTTATATGCTTCATATTAGCTTTATCTTCATCTGTGCTTTCAAGGGATGCTCAAGTTCTTGTTTTAGATCCTATAGAAAGTATGATTGCAAAAGTTAAGAAAATTTCTCAAAACCCTCTTGAAGCTGCACAGGAACAAGAAAGACAAGAAGTGATGGCTGAAACTGCAAGACAAGCTGAAGAAAAAGCTTTGGCCGCGAGTATCAAAAAAGCATCTAAGAGGAATGGAAAATTTATACCTAGAAGAAGAGGTAAAAAAGGCAAACAGCAAGTAGAGCCTGAGGCAAACGATAGCATTTCTAAAAATAATAAAAAAGACAGAGATGAAAAGTATAAAAAGAATCAAAAAGACCAAAAGCAAGCTGAAGAGCCAATGGAAACTGTATTTTTAGAAAAAACACTTAACAAAATTGGTGCACTGCTTGCTTTAGGCTTTGGTGAAGCTGGTTCTGAAATCATTGCCACCAATATGCAAAAAGGTGGTGGTGAAGTAGATCCGATGATTCCAGGTAAGAAGACTCACTGTATTTTTGGATTCTGTGACATAAGAGACTTTGCTGATGCTACTGAAGTTCTTCAGCAGGAAGTGCTATCATATGTAAATGAAGTCGCTTATATTGTTCATAAAACTGTTGACTACTTTTCTGGTAGTGCAAATAAAAATATAGGTGACGCTTTTTTATTAGTATGGAAATTCCCAGATACAGTACTTCAGCTTAGCGATGATTCAAAGAGTTTTATATTAACAAAAGATCAATTTGTCCAGCAATTATCAGACATGTCTGTATTAAGTTTTCTCAAAATAATCGCAGAAATCCACAAAAATCCTAAAATATTGAAATACTGTAAACACGAAGGGCTTAATAATAGATTACCAGGGTTTACAGTTAAAATGGGTTTTGGTCTTCATCAAGGCTGGGCTATTGAAGGGGCAATTGGAAGTGAATTCAAAATTGATGCATCATACTTATCACCTAATGTTAATATGGCTTCACGCCTAGAAGCAGCAACAAAGCAATTTGGTGTACATATATTAATAAGCAGTTTATTATATGAAATATGCTCACAGACCACAAGATCAAAACTCAGAAGGATTGATAAAGTTACAGTCAAAGGCAGCAAGCAACCTATTGAACTTTATACTTGTGATATTTTCCCTAATCTTCTTAAACCTGCACCTGAGCCTAAAGAAAAAGAAGATATGAAAAGAGTAAGGGTCATGGGAAGAATAGCTAGGAAAAAGCTCAGAGAAAAAGCCTTAAAAGGAGAGTATAATGTCTATGATATGTGGGATGAGGATGATGACCTGATAATTATGCGAAGTGCAGTATCAAAAGCTTTTTTGAAAGAGTTTAGAATTGCTCTACAAGATTATTTAGATGGAAAATGGACTGAAGCAAAAGCTGGTTTTAATCGTGCACAAGATTTGAAAGAAGGACCTGATGGACCTTGCCAAGTACTTATAGATTATATCAACTCTGAAGGCGGAGTTGCCCCTACTAATTGGCCAGGGTACCGCGAGCTTCATGATAAATAAAGTAGCTTACAATATAAAATAACCTTAAAAGCCATTCTATCCTATGGTACATCAGGGAGACTAGGAAGCCCAAGAAGGCTGAGCCTGCACTCTGGTAACTATCGCCCCTTGCGCAACCACTTCGAGGAAATATCTGACCCTCGTCGTACCACTCCATGTCCATCTAAAGACATGGCGGGAATTAGGATAACCACTACACCTTCCGATTGGGCCAAAATTGCCTCAATCAACCCTTTTATGCTAACTGCAAATAGCTTCAACACCACCCGCATTTCAAAACTTAAGGAAGTGCGCTCCCAAACTATACTAAGAGGTATCAAAAAAAAATCCGCAAAACTAAAATTTTAATGAATCTGAGGGACAGATTTCTAATCAAGGAATCATAGGTTTACTTCTTTCAAGCTACTTTTAACCTTTACAATATAATCTTACTATAAATGATTGATAGAAAAAAATAGCATAATCGTTCTTCAAGTTCTAATAACGGATTTGGCCATACAAGAAAAATCTCATCACTAGTCCCTGAAAACACATCACCTTTAATATCTTCAAAAGATTCAGCTTGTTCAGTCCCAGCTAAAAACAAAATATCTGGAAGCTCGAAAATCCCAATATGCAGTAATTGTTTAAAATTCATGCAGCAAGAAGTGAGACTTGTCCAAACATTATCCAGCCTAACATCTGGAATTCAACATTTTTTAGCAGGAATACAAGAATGGAAAAAAGCAAATTTGGGTTTACCATTAGCATTAGAACTTGAGGTTAAAGATCTAGAACTTAATAGTGACTTTGGGAGTAGTAGAAAATTTGTCGAGCTCTGTAAAAAATTGAATTGCTTGGGAATTTAACTGTTGGGACATCTAAAGATGTTAATAATTTGGCTAAAACTTCGGCTTGGGAATGTGTAAAAAAGAAAGTTGAGATTAAAACAGAAGAAGGAGTGATGGAGTGTATTAAAAAAGCTAAAGAATGTTTGTATAGTATTCAAGGAAAGTTGATAGAGAAAATACTCCTGTGCAATCTACGAATAGTTTAGTTCAGGCACTGAATATACAATTGATGCAAAGTAAGAGAGAAAGAAGGGGTATGGAAGTACTGGTAAAAACTTTTGGAGGTGGAGAACTAGAACAAGCGCAAGTAGTAATTGATAAACTACTTGCAAACAAATGAATTGTATTTATGATATAAATAATGATTTTT
Source organism: Stentor coeruleus (assembly GCA_001970955.1). NCBI lineage: Eukaryota > Ciliophora > Heterotrichea > Heterotrichida > Stentoridae > Stentor > Stentor coeruleus. Next base: position 45,556 of record MPUH01000493.1, read on the forward strand.
ATTACTCCAAATTCTCTCTAACACATAACAGGTACTTTTTCAAATAGCCTGTATGACTAATCTTTAAATGACAAGCAACACTCAATCATAATCGATGTATTGATTTATATAATAAGTACATATATATAGAAATATACAATTAGGAAGATTAAATTTCAAATAATAATATCTCACACTTAGTTTTGATTATATTGAATTACAATATTTTTTGACCAAAAATAGCAATTTAACATAGTATAGATATAGCCTAGCTTGTACTAAGAATTATTTATTAGATCAGCACAATCAATTTATTTTATTATGAGCTTTTCTCAATACATTTTGTATTGTTAGGAATTATCGCTTGACTATTGTCCAGCCCTTGCTAATTTTCAAGTTTATAAATACTTTCTGACTGATTTAGGACAAGAAAATTTAATAAAGCTTCAATGCATACTTTTACACTGTTATATATTCTTGGTTCAAATAAAAGTATTGAGCTTATGAAACAATAGTCGATTATGGAAACAATGCAATATTCTCCACATCTATTATACAAAATTTTATCCAGTATCAATAAGACAGTCTATAATATTTAATCGCTAGTAACTCAGAGTTACTTTTCTTGAATTTGCTAATATTAGTACTTGATATCTGCTTTGGAGATAAGATAATAGAATTAATTGTTATGTTTTTGTGCATAAATGCTTTGCTTTTTTTTGTGGGAATTTATTCAGTTATTTCCTTCAGGGCTAAGCTATTTCTGTAATGTGTGAAATTTAATAGATGCTTGCAGATTGATAACTGCATTCACGCATATTATTATTCATCTTGTGGAAATTATTAGGTTATGATAATATTGAACTTTGCTTATAAACAATTATTTTTAAGCTATTTATAAAAATGCAAAATGAAAATTTGCCTTTATCTTATACAAGCCTAGATATCAAATATTTCCCATCAAATCAAAATACAGAAGGCATACATATATTATGTGGGGAAGATTCAATAATGATAAACCCTCAATCAGACTACAAATTTTTTCCTCGCATGCATGATAAAATTTTTTGGAGTATATCATTTTGCACATCAAATCAGAAATCTAAGGGTTGTATAGATTTTTACAGCAGGCTAGAACACTTCTCTCCTCATCAGCTTGTTGAGATAACTTGTTTTAAATTTGTTGTAATAGAAAGTACTGAGAATGGGGATTTCAGGCTAGAATGCATGATAAAACTTTCTGAGATTGATAGAGGGAAAATATTGCATTCAATAAGGAAAAAGAAAAAGCATGTTTTAGGGAAAATATCTAGAGAGAATAACTCGTATGACAAGACTAATAGTATTTTTTATCCATGTCTTGGATTTTTACTTGGTGGGACATGCTGCTTAGGAGTTTATATGTAGGAATTAATAAAATGAATAATTCTCATATTCTAATTGATATTGAGGCTAATTATGATAAAGTATGTCGTAAGCAAAAATTTATCAAAAATGCAAATTCAAGTTAATCTTTAAATTTTTGAAAATATCATAAAAGTGAACTGATTTTCAAATTATAATAAATACTAATTTACTTTGGGTTAAGTTTTTTAGTGATTTTTTAACCTTTTAGTGTAACAGTTTTATTCATTTACCGCTTTACTCAAGAGATTTTTAAACTCCTTAACTAATTAATTCTAACTAAATCTTACTCTAACACATGCACATGTGCAAAGCAATCAGCATATAAGAATTAGTTGCAAACTTTGCAGAGGTACTTGCAGCTTAATTTTTTCCATTTTCTTTCATACTGTACAATCAGCCTTCTTCTCACTTAAAACTAAATAATGCTGCACACTTAGGCATTATTTCCACTCGTCTAGATCTGTAAATTTTGTGGATAAGAACTTCTCCTTATCACTAGCCCGAAGTATTATACCATTTATAAATCTATCTCATTATTGAATTGATTTTTTAAAAATATAATCTGATAAATAAAGTCAATAATAAACACTCTCATATTTCCATAAATTCTTTTCTTCTTGATATAACCTAAAAGCAATTCAAAGCATTTAAGATACGTGCTAAAAATATATTATCTGTCCATTCATAGTCACACATGTCGAAAGTATTTTCTATAAAAAAAAAATCTTTAAGATACAGTATGATCTTTGAAAGATACACCCTACAAGCACTTTTAGATTCTTTTCTAAGTCATCTGATTGAGTTTATGGGAATTTAACTTTTTAGAAATGATTTTTTGTTTTATAAGTAAACCCAAGTTTTTAGTTGCATAGATTGAGTCAATTTCATTAGCAAGATTTAGAACTAATGAATTTTTTTGTAAGAGAATTTTTCGGTCAAAAGAAAACATAGAGATTTGGGGATTTGATGATTCAATTATTTCAATACACTTAAATCTATCTGTAATCTGGGAAAAAGAAAGAAATATTATACCGACTTGTTTTGCTTTATAAGGTGAGTAAATACACTTTCATATGAGCAAACAGGAAACTTGTATGCTGGTTAAAAGTAAAAATAAATCAGAAGATTTAGACCTATTCTTAATTCTTTTTCTTTTCCAAAATCAAATCTTTTCATAGGTAATTTATCTTCTAATTCCAATATTTATATTAGAGTTTTTAGGCATAATTTAATTTAGCTGCATGAAGAAATTTATATTTGAAATTAAATAAAGCGGGCTAATCTATATAAAAATAAAGAATCCTATATATTTTATTTTTTCTCAATAAGGGTATTGATAATTATGATGATAAACTTGCTCGTAATATACTTTATAATTTGATTAAATATATTTTTTATGCTTTTTTAAGTAATTTATTGTATATTAACTAGTAAAACAACTGACTATAGAAGAAAATTTCACTGTTAGATATCTTTGTAAAAGAGGAGATGCAAAAAAAAAAAAAAAGCAGAGTGTCTTAGGGTAGATATGTCAAAGATTACAAAAAAGCATCTACCAAACTGAAATATTCTCAAAAGTAGAATAAATTTCTGCTAAAAAACTCAGTGAAGAGAAATTCGAAAATCATGTGTTTTAATGCGAAATTGCTAATCACCCAGTCAATTCGGCTAAGAAATTATCCAATTGCAGATTTATCTCTCAGTGAGCTTAAATCTTCAAGCTTTCTTTTAATTTCAGCAGGTAAGTATCCTTTGTATGCACAAAAATGAATGATAATCCCTACTTTTATGATACTTTTACTTACTTGCTTACCTGCTATAATGATTGCTAGCATATCTATTTATTATCCTACATTAAAAATTCATTTTAATTTCAATACTTATAAAGTAAAATTATTTCTATTCAAATTATAACTTCGCCTACTTACATCATCAATAACTATTTAAGAAAGCTTATTCTTCATATAAAGATATGAAATATTTTTAAAGTTAAAGATAAAAGAAAACTTTTGTATGAGACTGGGAAAAATTGTGCCAAATAGATGAATCAGATTAAATTTGGAAAAAAATATATGATAGATTAATTGAAATTACTTATAACTAAATGTAGAAATACTAGCAATATTATCTACGATTTAACAATATCACATTTAAAAGTTTTGAAGTTAACTTCAAGTATTTGGAAAGTGAAGTGCACTTATTGGGATTGAATAAATTTAAAAGCATGTGTAAAAGTATTGTGGAAAAGATTATTTTTAAAAATATGATGCAAGGTAAAAAGTTAATTAAGTTATAGATAATAAGTTTAGAAAGGAATCTTTGGTAATTGAATGATTTGAGGAGAGTGTATGATTATACTAACTGAATCGAATATAGGGGTGAAGATTAAAGTTATATCATAATTTTCTGAGCTGAAATTGTTGTGAGACTTAACGGAATTTTAGTTATAGTCGAATATTGTAAACCCATTTGTTTAAGGTAATCTAAGACGATGTCTGATTTAAGTGCTGTACACAAATTTATAAGTTTTATTTAGTTCAGCATGCCAACAGATTTCTTTAGATCATTAAATTTATTTGGAACATTCTGTAATATTTCTATATATCGCCTACTTTTACCATGAAAGTTCTTCAACGCTCAATGCAATGATAGGTACCGAATATAATCACTAGCATTCCTATTACTAATATTATTCAAAAGCATTAGATTCTAAAAATTGCTAATCATAATTTTTTTCAACTTTTCTACCATCTGTGATATCTGATTTTCTGCCGCTTAAACTTCAGTTTCATAATCACATCTATTTGCTCAATAATTTTAAATTAAAAAACTATTGGTTTACTATGTGTAAACAACGACAAAGCAATATCTTTATGCAAATGAGCATATTAGCAACCAAAGTAATGATTTTTTAAAATAATGCACATAGAGCTATTAGGAATTAAATTAATCAGCCCATCAAAATGCAGTGGTTTGATATAAAATAAGAACATTCCTAACTGATTCCCTTCAAAATTAGCCTTGTAGAATTTTTACCAAAAACAAGCAATATTCATTTTGGTTTAGCTTAAAGTAATGCTCTTAATTTTTCATGTGCTAAGCTAAAAATTATTATAGTCGTATTATATGCTATTTTCAGATAGATTCCACAATAGAACTATAAATCTTTGTATCGTCATTATATAATCTATGGTTACCTATAAATCCATCTATTTGTGATATGCATTTTTAAACCGATTTAACTTTATAAAATTCTATATTATGTACTATAAGGAAAATGCTTTCAAAGACATTTTTGAAATTTCTATTAACTAACCTATTATCTAACTAATTTATTATGATCACCAATCGCACTCTGGATATAATTTTTTCCATCTTTCAGACGCATTTGAACAATATTTCTCATCTAATTCAATGGCTTTCGTTTCCACATTATAAACTCTTACTACATTTTTCATACCTACATAGTAGATACCTGAATACAGCATACCTGTGTAGAGGATACCTGAATATAGCATACCTGTGTAG
>MPUH01000494.1:0-50385 GCA_001970955.1 Stentor coeruleus
ATTCTACATTTTTAACAAAAATCTAAATTTAATTATTGAACTTTGTGACTGGATCTTCAGACTTGATTAGCACTGAAAGCTTTTGGAACAAATCGAATCTGGAGATTATTCCTAAGAGTTTTTTTTACTTCCCAATGATGAAAGCTTACATAATAATACAATTGCTGGTTTGAGTATTGAGCTGTCATTACAAAAAATCAATAAGTTTATAAGGACTTCAAGTTTCTGCTGACTTTTTAAACTTGGGTTGGCCAATTGTGGCTCAGCTCTTAATAGTATCGGCTCTATGTCAGATGACTCTAAGTTGAAAAGGTTTTGTGTGTCAGCAGAAATCCTTGACCTTTTGACTATTGCATCAAATCTCTTTTTTTTTCTTAACTCGACCATAGATTCTTCCCTTTTTTTCTTCAATTCATCAACATCTAGATGCTTAAAAAAGATTTGTTCCTTTCTTCGACAAGATCTGATGTGAAATTCATTTTTATAACCTTGCATCTTTGTAAGGATTTTAGATATAAAATCAAGATATTGGTAGGGTTTTATAGGTATTTACAAGTGTTGGGAATTGATTAACTGATGGGAATTTTAGTTTTTGTTATAGTATGGATATAGGGTTTGTGGGATTTTTAATTTGGCTTCAATTGAAATCTGTGCTTTATTTTTAGGTTTGAAGGTTAAGAAAATTTGATAGTGTTTAAGAATTATTGCATATGAGAGTTTATACATATTTATATTATCAATCATAACATAGTCCTATTTCTCTTTTGAGTCATAAAAACTATTCAGATTTCTAAATTTAAATAAGAATTGTAACACTATAAAATATCATAAGGGGATCTAGCTCAAATGGTAGAGCGCTTGCTTAGCATGCAAGAGGCACTGGGATCGATGCCCAGGTTCTCCATTTTTAACCCAAACTTTTTCAAACACGGCCTCCCCTCTTAAAACCCCACAAATATCCTCTTTTTAACAACTAATAATTATAAATTAGGAAAAAATGCAACCAACAAGACTTGCAAAAGAAGTCAAAAAATCATCAACGAGCCCAATGAAAACCCCTGACAAAAAAAAAGTCCCCCCAAAAGCGCCGATTGCCAAAAAATCACCCATCAAAACCAAATTAACGACCGTCCCTAAAAAAGTGAAGCACATAAAATCTTTGAGCCAAATCGCTATGTTTGAAGGACTCAAGCAGACTTCAGTCAATCTTGTTGAAGGTGTAAGGTATAATAAATAGTGTTTTAAATATTAGAGTTGCTAAATGAATCGTAATTAGAAATACTTAGCGATTATCTAGGCAATATTACATTATAAAAAGTAAATGCTCGCAGTATCTTAAAGAAAACGATGCATTCATCATCGATAAGTACTACCATAACTGTTAGAGACAAATGAGTTGCTCAAAAGCCATTTTAAATTTGAAGTGCCCATCAAGAATCACCAAAAATATGGACTATTTTTTAATGATCAAATTTGGAATCGAAAAATAATGAAATTCTTACTATTGATATTGGTTTAATAAATTTAATAAAGCGAACTTCAAGAATAGTATATGCTCATATAGAAGCAATAAAGTAATATTTCGTATTTTTCGCATCTAAATAGAGCAATATTTACATGAAAATGAGAGTAAATTTTGTAAGAATAAGTACCTTAGAGGTCAAAGGGTTAGTGCTATTGAGCGCACATCAGAAAAAAAAAGCTTTCTTTTAAAGGTGAAAAATTGAAATAGAAAAACTTAATAAATATTACAAACCAGTACGTTCATCTTGATCATAAGTGCATACCGATCTATGGAGAGAGTATAATGGTCTAAATAAAGAAAATTTTGAATACTATAATGCAAATTACTCTAAATACCTTAAAGACCTAACTCATTTATGCTTTTATAATTTTTTCTAAATTAAACAGCAAATCTTAAAGAATTCATTATATTTATGATATAAACTTTGATAATTTAAACTAATAAATATATCTTTAAAATTTCAACATAAAAATCAAGCTTTCATTATTTTTATTTAACAATTTTCTAATGTTATTTAAGATTAAAACTTAAGTATGAAATCATAAAGATTTATTTAAGTATACTTATTGCTAAATAATAAAATTGAATACTACTTATTAAGATATTGCTTACTAAGAAAAGAAGTTTAATTTTGGCGATGGAGTTCTATAAAATCTGGAATACGGAGAAAGTACTGGATTTCTTATTTCCTGAGGTGCATCTTTAAAAAATATGTCTGATTTATATGATGGCGATTTCACAATTGTATTTGCAGGCATTTGAAACCTAGGAGATAAATTCTTTTCAACAAATAAATCTTTATTCATTCTCTTTTCTTCTTCAGTTAGTTGATAATATCCAGACCTCTTATTTTTTAAATCTTCTTGTTGATTTTTTAGTGCTTGTAAGTAGTCGACTTTTCTATTTTTTTCCTGATTTTTTTTTTCTAATTCAAGCATTCTAAGTTCTTCGGTTTTTCTTGCATTTTCTTCATAAACTTTTTGTTTGAAAATTTCATCATCTCTTTTTTGCTTCTCTTTTTCCTCTAATTGTCTTTGCATGCTTTCCTTTGTCATCATAGCATACTGCCTTTTTCTTTTTGCTTCTTCAAGAGCTTCTTGATTTCTCTTTCTTTCTTGATCTTTGCAGCCCTTATAAATCCAATCATCAACAAGAGCTTTTCTTTCCATATCTTTTGACAGAACTTGCTCACTAAATATTGACATTTTTTGATTTTGTTTAGAAGCTAACATATTGAAGTATTCTTGACGAGCCTTTTCTTTTTTCTCTTCAGCAATTAGTCTTTCGTTGATCATTTTTCTTTCATTCTCCCTTTCTCTTTCTTGCTCTACTACCTTCAATTGTTTTTGGAGTTGAGCCATGTTTTTCATTTCAGTCTGCTGCTTGGCTTCAATCTTTTTCTTTTCGTTCAATTTTTGTTCCTCTAAACGCTTTTTTTCTTCTGCAGCTCTTAAGTACATTTGATCTTCATGATCGCTCATTACTTTTTGCATTTCTTTATTTACTCTCTGAATACCCTTATGAGATTCTATCATTTGAGCTATGTTTTTTTTCTTTCTTATATCTTCTTCTTTTCTTTCTTGTTCTTCTAGCTCATAAAGTCTTACTCGATTTGAAATGATTTCAGCTTCATTAGCCTTTTCTTTTTTAAGGGTTTCTTGGCTTAAATTTTTCATAAATAGCAAACCGTCAAGTTCTTTCTTGTATACTCTACGCTCGTTCTTTGCTTGCTCTTTTTCAAGTTCCATTTGCTTTCTATCTCTTTCTGCTTTTTTCTGTTGAATTACTCCCCAATCATCATGAACTTCAGGCTCCATTTATTATATATCGTTATTACCTTTTTAAATTTTCATTGATTAATTTTCTTTAGCTAGCCTGTCTTTTATATTCATTTATCTTTAAGTACATACTAATTATTACATGAATTTGCGATGCAATAAAATAAATCATTTATTACTTATTGAACTGAAATATAAGATAAGATTTAACCTAATTAAAAAGTTATTTTTTCCTAGAATTCCACCTACTTCTTTGAACTTGAACAGTCTTTGGATAGGTTATCACAACACTATCATCACCTAATTTAAATTCATTTTTGATTACTGAGTATTCCATAGGCTTAATAAAGTAATCGTCAGCTTTACCATTTTTAACGCTAGCGAAATTCCAAACTATAACAAGATTTCCTGTTGAAGTTATTATCGATGTTTCTTCATTAGATTCATTCACGTTGAATTTTGCAGGAGTGAAGTTTATAGTAAGAATCTGATATCTTGCAATATCATCTGGACTAATAACAAGCTTGCGTGGTGGTTTTCTCTTTCTTGCAAGAGCTTTTGTATAAGCTAATTCCCCACCATATTTTGTCTGTATAACCATCAAATAATTATCTGTAGTTGCGACAAGCCATTCTCCATTACTAGTTGAATCTATACTTTTGATAGCATGGCCTAATCCAGGAAAGTTTGTTGTAGATTTTTTCCCAATTTCTTTATACAATCTGATTTCTCCTTTATCACTACCTGCTGCAATATGCCCTTGTTCAGTAGTTGACATACATGAGAGTAACGGGTTTGAACTATAAGAAAAGGTTTGAACAATTTTTTTTGGGTCTCTAGGATCAATTGTGTAAAGAGCTTTTTCAGATAATCCTAAGAACAAACTTGAATCAGTAAGCTGTGAGAACTTAGAAGTATGACAAAGTTTTCGAATTGGATCTTCTTTGATTTTAAATTCATCTACAATCTGACATCGGTTCAAATCTAATTGATAAACTATGTTAGGCATTTTGCTGTTGAGGAATAATAAATTAGAATCTTGTTTTTGAAGAAGCATTTGTGAAGGATTAGCATCAAGGTTCATGATAGATGTCTGCTTAAGACCTGATTCAGAGTCACTGTATATAGTGATTTTTCCTTTTCTAGAAGCATATACACGAGAATCCCTCCAACTTGTTATAGAGTCTTTGATATCCTCGAAATCTTCATTTATCGGTGCAGGTGGTACCGGCTCTTCGAAGTCTAATTCCATCTTCTCATGCTCCCTATTTGCTTCTTCTCTTTTATTTTCATTTTCTACTATTCCTGAANATTTAATATTTAATATTTATTTAAATAATAATTTTTAAAGTAGCTCTTCGAAGTCTAATTCCATCTTCTCATGCTCCCTATTTGCTTCTTCTCTTTTATTTTCATTTTCTACTATTCCTGAAACCCATTTCTGATCCTCTTCATTAAGTTCTGAAATATAAATTTTTTTCTCTGATTCATATTTAGCAATGCTAATTATTCCCTCCAAGCTGTTTATATCATCTAATAAAACAGCTTTCCATGTTCTCCTCTCAGAAGCATTAACATTTTCTACCCAGCTAACATATTTATTCTCTGGCTCTACTTTTGAGTGGAATTGATTGTCCATAAGAATTCTCATTACTATTTGAGATTCTCTAACTATGTCAAGACTGATTCTGAACTCTGGATGTCTTATTATAAGAAAAGCAATACCTTTATCAGTCAATATTGGAGTTTCTAATCCAGGGCCAATCAAATATAAATCTCCTGGAGACATAAAAATAATACTATCTGGTGTATATAAATGACTAAGTGCCTGCAAAGCCATTCTTTTAAATTCTAATTCAGTCATAGCTTTTTTTTCTTCTTGGATGATAACTTCAGGCTTAATCTGAGCCTTTGAAATATCACTGGCCACAATTTGCTTAGTGACTGCCAATTTTGATTGTGCAGCCTTGAGATTTTTTAGTCTATAATTTGGATCTTGGAATCCTTCTTCTTCAATTTTCAAATGTTTCGCGATAAAAGCTGCAAAGCCTTGGTAAGAATTGTAATTTTCGAATTCAAACCCATAGAATGTTCCGGGTTGGCTTTGGGGATTCAAATCAACCCATTTAATACACTCAATTCTCACTTCATCATCACTAATAGAGTAGTGAATAAGCTGAGAGTCTGCATTTAGAGGAAATGATATGTAGGACATTTGCTCTTGTTCATAATCGTATTCATCATTTTTTATAAAGAGTTCTTTATTTTTTACTATAAGAGTTGAGTTCATGAACTCTGTTTTTTTTGAATAATTATCTTGAGGATTTGCAAGCCTAACTAGGCTACCAGTTCCACTGAACTCGGCATTTCTGAAAAATCCTTTAAGCCACTCCATATTATAAGGGGATAAATATTTTAGCATAAGAATATATCTAGATAATTTCTATAAGACTCTGTGACTCTAAAGGATAATAATTAATAAATTATTTAAAGAAGAATATGTTTATTCCTGAGTTTACAAATACCCACTAAGCATTCATAGATTGGCGATGTAAATAATCACAGCAAAACATTCTAAGTGATTTTATACAATTCTGCTAATATAATCACCTCTCACATTTTGAAATATTTATCATTATCTCTATCCTTTATTTTATTAATTGTCTTTGATAATTCGCTTACTTTTTCTGACTTTAAAATTTTGCACTTAACCAAATTATTTTAGTGATTTAGATATTCAAAAAAAATAATATATTTTTGCATTTTATATTAGGTTCACTTCAGAACTTGCTATGAGTTATTTTATTTCTATAGGGTTAATTTTTAGTATATTTTCTTTTTATTTCAGAAATTTGCATATAAAAAGTCTTAATAGATAAAGAATCTTTTTAGTTTTATCCTCATTTCAAGATAGTATGCTGGGTTAAGAAAACTAGCTAAAAATAGTATCATTTCAATACTGCTAAATAGACTCTCGATTAATATTCTATTTGTGATATTAGAATTTTATTAATTTTATAGCTTATATTTCCACAAACGATTTAGCATTTTCCTATCAAACTAAGCATAGATATGAAATTTTTAAATAGATAAATGATAATCTAATAAATAATTTATATTTACTGCTAATCAAAGCCATATCTTTAGCCTATCATTAACCTGTTCTACATCCATTTCTAATTATAGATTCCATAGTTGATGTATTTTTGCTTAATAATCCATTATAGTCATAATTATGTTATCTTATTCTCAGTCTTTCTGAAAATTATAATATAAACATTCACTAAGATTTTAATTGCTTTAAGTGTATTACTAAAATCTACTTTCAAAAACTATAAATTTCATTATCAATAAAATATATTATTTACAACTGTAATGAATAGAGAAAAACTTTACTTCTTATAACATCAAAGCATTATTCTTGCATTAATAGATGATAATTTTATATACCTATGCGTTATTTGCTTATAAATATGATATCAAAGATAACAGAAACAGAACTTAACATATATCGTCAATCAAAGCCAACTATCTATAACCTATTGGATAATGCTAAATTTGAAAACCAAAACATTCCTATAAATCCAAATACTTTATCATTCTTAGATAGGGCAATTGAATTAGAATATACTCGAGAAATGTATTTGAATGAAGGATTATCAAAAATGTCTGATGAGTTTAAACTATCTTTGACTTACTTTTACACTGTAAATACAGTATTTTTATTAGCACTTCTTGGATTTTCTATACTGATGTTTTCATCATCAGACTACTCAAGATTTGAAATGTCATTACACATAGGAATTATTTTAGGCTTACTTTTATTATATTTTTTGCTTTTATACTTAATCACCCGATCAAAGCGCTATATAATTTTAAGCAAGAACTACTTTACTGTTTTAGCTATACTTGTAAATACTTACCTTATTATCTGTGATAGTAAAGTTCTTAGCGGCTTTAATTCATCAAAGTCGGAAACTCATTATTTACCACATACTCTTATCCTTATTTCATTTACCGCAGTAATTAGAAACATGATTTTTGATGATTTTCTTTGTTATCTCATTATTGTTGTTCATAATATTGGCTTTTTTTTGATTTTTAATTTAACCCTTTCGCATGCAAATTTGTATAATAAACTCTGTGAATGCGCAATTCTTATAGTATTTTTATGTTATCAATTGATAGAAACTCACATAAACTGTTTGAGAAGCAAAATCATTTTCTGGAGAAAATTCAGTGAAGAGAGAACTGTGATAGATGGTGTTGATATAGAAAAAAACTTTACTAATGAGTTTGAAACTGAGACAGAGCATCTTATTTTTTTATGTGATAAAATAAAAAATGATATAAAACAAGCATCAAAAGCAATTATTTATAAAGATGTGAAGCAGAAGTTAAAAGAATCAATTTCTGATATTATGAAAATAAAAAAAATAGCTGGTCATGGGACTATCGGTGCTCCTGTTATAATTGAAAACCATGTTAAAGATCAGGAAGACAGAGAGTTTATTGAACAAAATTATCGTGAAGTTTCTTTATCAAGTCATGGTGAATATCATAAATCAACAACTTTTATTAATTTATTTGACCACAAAAACAATGCTTTATTCCCAGACTATGGTGTTCGACAACTTTCAAGTGTTCTTGAAGGAATAGGCAAGAACTGGAGTTTTGATATCTGGTTCGTACAGGAAACAACAGGTTGTAGTATCACAATAGTTGGCCAATACTTGTTTGCCAAATTTAACTTGAGAAAACGCTTTAAAATATCAGAAGAAGCTTTAGAGCGATATCTGCATTCATTAGAATTTCACTACAAAGATAATCCTTATCATAATGCTTGTCATGGAGGTGATGTTATGCATAGTTTAATGTACTTTGTTACTTCTTCTGATATTCAAAAGTTTTTAAATCCAATTGAAACTATGGCTTGTATAATAGCAGGACTTGCTCATGATGTTGGCCATCCAGGAGTTACAAGTCGTTATCTTATTCAAACTAGGGATCCTTTAGCTATACAATTTAATGATATAAGTGTTTTAGAAAACATGCATTGTTCAACTATATATCAATTCTTAATGAAACCTGGACATAATATTTTTGAATGGGTTGATACTGATGACTGGACTTTGTCTAGAAGGATTATTATTGAAATGGTTCTTGCAACAGATATGGCAAAACATTTTGAAATACTTGGAAGATTTAGAACAAGGGCTTGCACTTTATGCGATTTGAATTTGGAAAAAATCGACGATAAATTACTTGTCCTTGCAACAGGGTTGAAGTGTGCTGATATAGGACATAGTGCCAAATATAATGACTTACACCAAAAATGGTCCAAATTTGTTATGGAAGAATTTTTCAAGCAAGGAGATCTGGAAAAGTCAAAAAAACTTCCTGTATCAATGTATTGTGATAGAGCAACTACGAATATAGCTAAATCTCAGGCTGGGTTTCTTAGAAACATATGCTTACCATTATATGACGCTTGGATTAAATATAATAACACGGAAGCTATCAATAAAACCTTGGAGGAGCTTAAAAAAAATATAGAATATTGGGATTCTTCCTATAAAAATAGACGATCAACACAGCCTGCGACTACTGATAATGTTATATCTCTGATGCCTCAAGAATCCTTTGGAGGCTCGCATGGTTAAATTGATTATAACTAATTAATATTCTAAATAAAACAATTTCAGCATGTAGATATAGTTTTACATGCATTATCAAAATATATGTGAATTATAAAGTATTATCAAGTATGACAATAGCATATAGTAAAATTTCCCTTTATTCGAAGAATATATTGTGATATATAAAGAATCAGAAATTATTTGCAAGGTAAATATTTCTGAACTTAATGTTTGTGTTAAAGTTTTAAGGAAAATATTGAGGATTTAGAAAAAAAAAATTCCTAATCTCTTCGAATATTTAACTCAAAGATTTAAGATTAAAATATAGATGATTTAATCTTTGTGAACGAAGAAGAAATCAGAAACTTAAAGAAGAATCTGTGACTTTAGAAGTAAAAAGCATGGTCAATTTACTGAAGCTTTTGTGAAACTTTATAACAAGATGAATAAAGAGAAGTTATTATCTGAAGTTGCAGAAACCAATCTAAGTAGATTAAATGCTGATGAACTTATCTCTAGATTAATGGATAATTATAGATTTATTATTCTATATGAAATTAGTAGTTCAAAATCTTTCATGATTTAGGAAAAAAAATTCTTATTAAGTATTCAAACTATATAAACTTCATTTTGTTATTAAATATTCATTGTATATTGATTCCTCTAAGTTTAAGTGATTCTTGAAGTTCAATACTTGGTGACATATCATCCTTGCACTTTGCGAAATTTGATTGGGTTTTTGTAGGTACTCCATGAACAACTGGGCTTAAATTCATTGAAGATAAACTTTTTCTCATCTGCGGAACTCGACTTTTATTGGCCTTTTCAATGATCGCATTCATGACAATGCTCTCAGCCTCTCCAGGGAGAAACTCAGCAATTTCAAATTTCCTTGTATCAATTTTTCCAATTTTACCAGTTTTCTCAGGCATAAACTCAACTTCTTGACTATCTTTTAAATTACTTAATGTAAAAGTATCAGTTTCAGCTAACTTTTCAGGCATTGACTTATAAGATTCATCCTGTTTTGGGATATATAAATTTGTTAAAGGTCGAACACAAGAATTAGGCCTTTTTCCAGTATAAGCATTTCTTAACAAAGTACTACGAAGATTATCATATGTTTCTGTTGTCCTTAATAATCTTTTTTCTTGCTGTGGTATAACTATTTTTCTTGTTGGAGACTGGAATATCTGTTTTTCAAGCCTTTCAAAATTTTCTTGTACTTTATATGATTCAAATCTTACTATTTCTTTTGAAAGCTCTTGAATACTTTCAAACATTTTATTAACTTTTTCATCTATGATGTGAACTTTTTTATCAAAAGTTCTCAAAGAGCTGAGATTTGACTCTTTTTTAGCATCAGCATCCAATGTGTCCCAAACTTTGATTTCTAGTCGAGTTATTTTATTGTCAATTTCTTTTTGTATGTTGCCAATAAGTAAGTTTACATTTGGAAAATTTTCAAATTCCTGTTCAACTTGTGTGATTTTTTGTTTAAGTTCTATAAGCATATTATCTTGTTCTTCTTTCTTTTTTTGTATATTTTTTTCTGTTTTTTGTATACCCATAGTTAGTTGTTTAAGTTTTTCAACCTGAGAATCTATCTGAATAACTGCAGTATTTAAAGACTGAATTTCTCCATTTATTAAGATCTGTTTTTCTTGTAAATTTGTAATTTCATGTTTTTTGCATAAGGATTTTTTCATACTGCTCATTTGAAGTTTTGTATTTAGTTCATATTTTTCAACCTTTAGCATTAGTTCTCTATAACTTTCTCTAGATGCTTCGAGATCTCTTCTACTTTCAATCAAGTTTTCTCTTCTGTTTTCATCAGCTTTTTCTAAGATTAAAATTCTGTTTTCAAGCCCTGCAATGTTTTTTTCTAAAGCAGTGTCTTTTACCCCTAATTTTTTATTGCTTTCTTTTATAGCCTCTACATTTTTTTCAAGATTTTTCTGGTTTTTAGAAATGCTTAACTCAAATTCACGAAAAGTCTGAGCAAGAATGTTTAGTTCATCTTTCAAAAACTCTGAAGACTGAATTAATCTATCATCCACACTTCTTATTTGTCTTTGAATGTTCTTAAATTTTGCGTCTGCTTTATCAGTTATCATACGTGGAGACTCAAGTATTGGCGTCCCTGTATTGCTGCTTTCTGAATATGTGAAGTTCCTTGGAGAATCATTAAAAACTGAAATCGAAATCAAAGACTTGTCTTCTATTAAATCATCCTGTGGAGTGTTATATGCTTGGGCTATAAGTTCATCTTCAGCTTTGTCCATTCCTTCAATAGCTTGATCTAAGCGGAACTGCTTACCAGAAGTATAATTACTAAACTGAGGAGTTTCTTGTGGATCAACATGGATTTCTACATTTTCTTCAATTTTAATCCTGGGCCCTGTTTCCAGTTCTTTTAATCTATCAAGCTTAAGTTCTAATATTTGTTCTATATCAGAATCAATATCGAATTCCTCACTTGGATCATGAAGTTTAAATAAAATCCATTTATTTGCTTGAACTGCACTCCAAATAGTTTTCAAACTGTTACATGCTGTTTTCCACTGGTCACCAATAGAAAATTCAATTAGTTCTGTATTAGTTTCAACCATAGTCTTTGCTAAATCTTCAAGATTCTTACAATTTTCATCTATTTCTATAATCAAAGATGACAAAATTGAATGCTGGAGAACATCAGCTAAAAGTTTACCAATACCTTCATAGAACTCTTCAGATTTCTCACATTCTAGTAAGCTCAAAACTTTTAGAGTTTTATTAACAGTAATCAAATCTAAAATGCTTTTGAGACTTTTGAAGCTTAGATTATTAAAACTCAAATGAAGCTCTTGAAGACTTGAGTTCATAACCAGAATTTTACCCCAATCAAGGTTTTGTAGTTTGTTATGCTCTAAATTCAAATACTTTAAATAAGGTAAAACCGCAATAAGTTCTAACAAAGCATCAGCAACTCTATCATCTAAGTCATTTTGGGATAAGTCAATATAAGTTAATGCCTCATTAAGAGTTAAAGCTTCTAAAATTTTGCAAAAGTGATTCATATCAGTGAATCTTAGGGAATTCAGTGAAATTTTTGTAATGATATGGTTTGCTTTGAGCCCTTGACTTAATATATTAATAGCAGCTAGTGACAAGCTCTGATTAGCTATAGAAATTGAGGTTAAAAATTGAAAGTTTTCTTCGAAAATGCTTGTCAAACAAAAAATATCCCCTTCAGTCTATTTTACTTTTACCAGTTTAGTCTTGCCTGAGATTTGTAAAAAACTCTCTTTTCCTTGAAGCACTTGAATAACTTCTGGTAATGGAATCACTCCTTTACCCCTGCATACATCCTATTTAGTAGTTACCATATAGAAAAATTCTTCTTCCATGTTTATATTCCAAAAACATAAAATCAGCATAGCCTTGAAAATATTAACTGCGTTATTTTCAATAGTAATTGTGAGACATGATATTAATTTTTAAAATATGATTATATAAATATATTTTTTTTAGGTATTTAGATTAGTATATGAATTATTTATTTGAAAATTGTTTATTGAGAAATTAAGTAGGTAAGATGATCAAGAAGTGTTTGCAGAGATTTCCAAAAACTTTAGAATTAAAATAAAATCCACAATTTCATCAAATAATAAAATATATGGAAAAATTTAATTTTTAGAATAAGAATTAGTTAGACAATTGTATATAGACTTAACAATAGTTTTAATAGACAATGTTTGGAGTTAAGGCTAACTTCAAAGAGATGATTATTATAGCTCTTATATTCATTAGATTATAGGGCTTTAATTGATTATTGGGCATAAAATGCTATAAACTTGAATCCTTATATATTAGTACACATAAAATCTAGAAATGCATAATTGAATTTATATCATATATAAATAATATCTCAACAGTTTAAAATTTTTCTTAAACTATTCTTTTTTTTCATTGCTCTCCTTTTAATTACTTATAGCATCTATCTCCATCCTCTTTCTAATACTATTAGTGATATCTTTAAGTAAATTACCCAAGGTACTAAACTTTTTCTCTTTCATTGTTGGCTTTAAAGTTTCCTCCTGAACTAGGTTCTCTCTATAATATTTCTTTTTAAAGTAATCTGGTTGTCTATAAGAGTTCGGGTCATAGCAATTTAGCATATCCATTGAAGAATATTTGTTTCATAGTTCAAGTAGCCTCAAAATGACTGTACTTTTATATTCTTTCTTTATATAAGAATGCTAATTATTTTTGAATTAGCATTGCTAAGATTTTTCCAATAATAAAAAGTCTAACCCTCAGTGCTAATCTTTATATGCATCCCATTTTAATATTTTAAGGTTTATAGAATTCCTCAAGATAACCCTAGATTAGACCTTTGATATGATTGAAAAGGAGAAATAAAAAATTCTCAGCAGTTCCAATTTTTTTCCCTAGAATTTTATATAACTGTTAAATTAGAACTATATCATACTTGCAAGCAGAGTTTATGTAAGTGAGCGATAAACTATTAAGCATAGCTCTTCTTTTTTTTTTCAGGGATCCAAAACTTACAAGTTTCTCGCATACACAACATAATCCACAAAGTGCCAGCTTTCTTTTTTCAATATAGCTCTAAAGCAATTCCCTAAACTTAAAACTAACTTGCCGTTGCCCAATATTAAGAAAGTAATTATCAAGACCTCCTTTTATATGTATTGTATTAAACCAAACATCCACAACTATAGTATCTCCAGCATCATATTTAGTGTTGAACTTCACAGCTTTTTTATATGAGTATTAGGTTTTCAATTCCTCTTAATTATAATTTTACCTTACTCTCTATGAGAAAAAGTATAATAATAAGCCTATCCTGATATCTTTAGCATGCTAAAGTCTATTTTGCGTCCTTTATGAGACAATAGTCCTACCAATAAAGCCAGCATTTATATAATTTTTACTCTATATCTATCATTATGGCTAAATCTTATCTAAACTCTTCAAAAAAATATTTTCTAATTTGTACTTAAAAAATGCGGCCATTCACAGCTGACGAGAATATTTTTTTCCTAACTGGCAATGTCTGGAAACAAAAAAATACCTCTCCAAAATCTTCTATGGACAATGGACTTAGACAAGTCCGCAACCTTATGATTACTAGTAACGTTCATACATTTATTGAAAATTCGACAATCCGACTAGAAGCTGAATCTCTGAACTCAATGAGAGATGTAGGGAAAAAAGAAATCATTGATGAGCTTAACATTATTAAAAACAAATATAACATAACACAAAAAAGATTCAGTGTTGATGACACTCGGCTTAAAAAACTTCAAAAGATCTCTAATGAACGTTCAGTTGAAGAAAGAGTTGGGACATACCGTTCACAGTACATACAAACTTGTATTAATAAACTTAATCAATCTATTGATTACACAAAACTTCAACAAGAAGAGTGCATTCAAGATATGAAAATATATGAACATATACTAGAAAGGTCGAAAAAATCTGCAATTTTTCTTGAAATCAAAGCGAATTCTTTGAAAGGAAAAATTCGTAAAATGAACCTAGAATTTGAGGGGGAAAAGAAAGCTAAACTTAAAGTTATAGAATCTAAATCTTGTAGTCAAAGAATATACAAAATGTTACATGAAGTAGTGGCTAATGAAACTAAAGATAAACAAAATGTTGTGGAAAAAATAAGCAGGGATTTCGATATGCGGGATATACTCAAAATGAGAAGGGAAGAGAGGAAAAAGAGATATGCTGAAATATCTGAGAACGCGGCTAATGAAGATAAAGATAAGAAAGAAGCTTATTTGAAAGAAGGAGTTTATATGTATCGTATGTGGGCGAATTTTTTATTATCAAAATTTGCTAATGATAGACAAAAGTACTCAAATATTGAAATGGCATTTCAAAAAATTCATGCTGCTACTGGTGAGTATAATGTAAATGAACTTGTGCATAAATTCTTAACTAGAGAGCAGACTTTTAAAGAACTTAAGTATACAATTGATTTAAGTAGAACAAGTATTGAACAGCTTTATAAACGAAATGGAGAGATTGAAAGTGTTATACATGCTGTAGAGATATATGATAAAGAGTCAAGGACTCAAGATATTTTTACATTACGTGAAAAGCATTTGATGAGTTTTAAAGAGCTTGAAGCTGAAAAACTCAAGCTTAAAAGCCTTGTGACTATTCGTGAACATATTAATGAGTGGAATAAAAGATTGTTAAAGATTTTCTATGTGGATTATAAAAGGCATTACACTACTAAAAAAATGTTTGAGTTACTGGCGGTAGTTATAAAGAATAAGCTTAAAGGGCATAGGGAAAATGCTAGTAATGACAATCTATAGAGTAATCGTAGCTTAGGTTATAATAATAATATTATTTGATATATTATGATTAAAGGATTTAAGTTTATACTTTTGCTTTGTTTTCTATTGCATGGTTCAAATATACATTTGATATATTTATAATCAACTTCAATATTAAACTAACCCTTTAATTTGCAATCCCATCAAATCATAATTCCATTTTCTTGCACTAGAAAATCCATAATCCTTTTAATACATGCCTACCTTTCTTCATTTAAAATTTTAAAACCCTTCAAACCCCTTCCTCTTTAAAATTAAGCCTTCTCTGACTGATACATAAAAAGCAAAGTGTCTAGCTTCTAACGATTAATGGTGATAAATAGGGATGAAATACTTAAGTGCTTACGCTCTCGCATGGCTCAGCGGTAAAACCAGTCCCACAGTCAAAGACCTTGAAGCAATTATAAGCGCAATTGGGGGTTCTTTTGACAAGCAATTAGCAGAAACTGTAGTTGAATCTCTACAAGAAAGAGACTTATCACAAGTGATTCGTGCAGGCTTTCCAAAACTACAAGTAGGCGGTGGATCAGTATCAGTTTCAGCCTCTGCAGCCCCAGCAGCTGATACCAAAGCTGATGATGCAAAGAAAGACGAAAAAAAGGATGAGAAGAAAGATGAAGAAGCTGACTTTGATGGAGCTCTTGATATGTTTGGTGGCGACGACTATTAGATTTATTAACTAGGCTTTTGTCAGCAAATATTGTGTTAATTTCAATACTAATTATTCATTATATAAAACAAAAGGTAGGCACTTGAGTATTTTTTAGGAAAATCTGACATAGAAACTCTTTCGTCATTATAAAAGTACCACTGGTTATCTTCAAAAACATCAGCAATGTAGTGACCTGAACTTAAACTACCAAAATGAGAGGAAATACCATGGAGCTTGTATTTAGAGCATTCATTTCGACAATACTTTTTTAAGTCTAAAGTATCAGGATAAATCACTTGAGTATCAAGTTTTTGGGCATGTGACATACTTATTATAAACCTTTTTAGTTGGATCACAAGAACTTTTGGAAGTCTATAGAACTCAATTTTACTGCGACATTTCCCTTTTTCTTTGCAACTTTGGCATTTATATTCAGGCACGCTAATTTCCCTTGTTAGGGAGTCAAAGCAATCGTAGAGAGTACAAGAATAGGTAATTGTGCTTGGTAAGGTTAAGCTTAAGTCAAATAAAGTGTCACAGGAATATTCTTTATGCTTGCAATCACAAGATATTGTAGAGAAGTACTGACCTTGGAAAATATCGGTTATCAGAGAATTATCTCGGGATAAAGAGTAGGCCCACCATCGATCGGCTATTGATGAAATAAGTTCTCTACTGTCACCTTTCATCTCTTCATATAAGGGTTTTGTTATTACCCGGCTAGTTTCTTCGTTTAATCCTTCGATAAGTTTACGAAAGAATTCAGCACTGTCATGCTGATGATATCCAAGGAACTGCGCAGAAATAGTCCCAATAGCGTTTCTCATCCCATAAGGATAAAAAGCTCCATTGGCAGTTGGGTTGTTTAAATTTCTCACAGTATCATTAAATGCTTGTAATAATTTTCCTTTTGCCCTTGAGTTTTTATTATATACCATAACCTCTAAACTGGCAAGATTTCTCCTTATCAATGGTAGTCTGCAAATACACTGCAAGACTGAGTTCATATAGCATGTGTTGCCTATATTGTGAATCCCAACCATTATTTTATAATTCTTTTCAGGAGTTGGTGAGCTTAAGTAATCCATGCGACTGTATCTTGAAGCAGCATCATTATTTCTTTCTTTAGTAATGATTCCAGAAGTACCTGAGACAATTTCTTGACCTTGCCGAAGATAATTGTTTTCGGTTTTAGGGTTTACTATGTTAGAGCCATGAGTTGAAATGTTACTTTGACGTGTTTTAGTCCTTGTTACTGAAGAATTCTGTTGCTCGGTTGGAACTTTTTGGGCAAAATTTTGGGAGACTCCATAAAGTTTAGTCGTAGGCCTCGGATCTTTATTGATCTCTAAAGTTTGGCTTATGTTCTGATGGTTGCTTGATGTCTGATAATAAGCATTCATTTTGCAGAGACTAAATAATAATAAAACTCTTAATAAAGAATTACCTTTATTAAATGTCTAAACAATTATATATGTTTAAGATCAAGATGTTTGTGGAATTAAACTATTTATTAAGTATAATGCTTATGAATAGTAAAAAAAATGTGAGCTGAGAAGAGTTTGAATGTGCACCAACGCGGGTAATAAAAAAATATTGTCAACAAAATGTAAATATATAAAATAAAAAATTCTTGTTTATGAAATGCTTTGGCTTGCATCTAATGTGTTGAAAGGATAAATTTTTATTTAAAAATGTATACATTGAAAATACTGATCAAAAAATAGTAATCTGAAAATAATATGATTTTAAGCTATAGACATAAGAAACTATTTTATCTTTAAAATTTTATTAAAACATTTTCAAGAACTTTAAAAAAGCAAAATACCATCCATTATCCATCAATATAAAGCTGAATTTACAAAATTGTATAATCCAGTCACAAAATTATGCAAAAATGCTATATAAAAATAATTTAAATCTAAGCCAAAGCCTAAACCAAAACGAATTTTTGCTTGTAACATACTCAGAAATTATCTGTATAGTATTGACAGGTGCTCCAAGTGCTGCATCATTAGCCCTAAGCCATTCAAATGTTTTAAAAAGTAGAACAATTTCATTATCCATCCTTCCAAGTACTTCATTAATCTCATTCTGCCATCTTCTAGCATGATTTCTCAAAGCTTCTTTTTCATCTTTATAAGCCCTTGCATTTCTTAATCTCTCAAGTCCAAGGCTTGTATCCATAATATCATCCCAAGGTCTTCCAACCATCATTCCAGCAAGTAAAGGATACAATGCAGTAACCCCAAGTTCTTGAGCATGTTTTCTCATCCCATCTTCATTTTGTGTAATTATTGCTCTCCACATATTCCTATAACTTTCTAATTGATTTTTCGATAATTCTCTATAAAGTCCATGATCAAGAATAACAATCTGAGCACGTTTGCGGAAATTTACTGTTACAGGGTTTACAAAAATATTTCCTGGATGTGGATCACAATGAATAAATCCATGTATAAATATCATTTCATTAAAAGCTCTAGATAGAGTATAAGCAACATCTTTAAGCTCAAGCCCCATCTTTTTAATCTCTTCGATTTCTGAAACTTTAACACCTTTCATCATCTCCATAGTTAAGACCCTATCACTTGAGTATTTTTTGTGTATAATTGGAACTTTAATATAAGGATCTTCTTTAAAAATCTCATAACATCTTATTGCGTTTTGGGCCTCGACATTAAAATCAAGTTCTTGTTTTGAACTTTTTTTCAAATCTTCAATAACCCAAACATAATCGAATTCTTTAAAAAGTTTTTTCCCAATATTGGCTAAAATCTCCAAAACTCTTATATCCCCAGGATATTCTTCTTTAATCCATTTATGCTGAACTTTAACAGCAACTTCCTCTCCTGACATAAGTTTGGCTTTATGAACTTGTGCAAGAGAAGCGCTGGCAATTGGTTCAGTATCAAATTCCATGTATATATTTTCTAATCGGTCCCCAAGCTCAGACTCAATTATATGTTTAACATCTGTAAATGAAGATACTGGAGCTTCATTCAACATTGGCTTCATAGTATCAGCATATTCTTGTGGAACAACAAGATCAAGCATGGCAAGGACCTGACCGAATTTTACATAGCAGCCTCCGTTTATTTTTAAAGTTTCATAAAGGAGTTTAGAATTGTTATTGTGCTGTTCAGGATTGATTCCTTTAATCACGTAATTTAATCCAATCCTAGTCGCTGTTGATGTTATTCGGATGAATCTCTTACCTGCGCCGAAGAGCTCTCTGGAATCCTCACGGAGCAAAGGAAAAAACCAATAGAGCGAAGAATAAGCAGCTGCAGAGCCTATAAGTCCAACCTTTGCAATTTTCATTATTATTCTAAGACTTACTTATTAAGCAAATTTACAATCTCAGCCAATGAGCTAAACTGTACAGTTCCTGGCTCTATAGAGCTTCCAAGACTATTTTTATCCATTATGATTTCCTTGTGCGCTATTTCTTCAGAGTTTCTTTTGATGATTCTGTTTGAGTACTCAATTTCCATTTTACTTACATGTATGCCAAGAGCTGCAAGTTTAGATTCAAAATAATTTATACAATCTGAATTTTCAAGTATAAGTAAAGTTTCTTCATATCCATGGGTGATATTAACCCCGATTTTTTCAATAATATATACAAAAGTATTAAACAACTCTGGGTTATATTTATTTTTCGCAGAACTTGCAAGGATATGAATGGAACTTTCGTTTTTATTATTAATAATAGTAAAATCTGCATTACAAACTAAATGCAAAAACCTGATCATTGGGTAATTTCCATACCTACAGGATATAAGAGCGCAGTTTTCCCCTGTAATAGTATCAATATGGTGAATATCTAAAGATGATGGTGGATTGGTTTCTAAGAAATATTTATGCAAGAAATTAAGTATTGGGATATGCCCTTGTTGGACAGCTGATTGCACAGGGGAAATAATATTATTATATTTTGAGTTGTCTCGGCTACGGAAGTCTAAAGTACCTGTTGATTGCACGCTTAGTCTAGTAAGATCTAGTGTTAGATAAAAAGGTATATAAAACTGAAGTAATTCTAGATGGTTGTTTATACAAATTTCACTCATAATATTAGTGTCGTATTCACTTAGTATCCTTTCTGAGACTATAAAATCGATTTTAAACTTGTCATTTAAAAATTTCAACATCTCGTGCTTATTTAAGTATATACAATAAGCTGGCATGTTTAAGTACTTACCTTTTAGACACTTAAACCTAAAAGTATTGATATTATAACATTTTAGCGGACCTTTGGCAAAATTCTTGCAAACCGCTTTGAGTCTTGAAATGTTATTTGACTGAATGCATACTTTAATTTCATTAGCTAGCGCTTGCTTTTGCTGTTCTGTTACCATGCTTTCACAACAACCCATATTTTATCAAAAAAAAAATAGTATATATTTTGCTTTAAAAATTATTAAGAAAGCCTGGATTTAGATTTTCTATCATAATGTTCTTCAATAACTTCTTCATCTTTATTCAAATCTAAAAGCTCAGGTCTTAAATATTGGCATCCAACTTTATCTACTGCAGCAATTTCAAGTGGAAGTTTACTCACACCAATGATTTGTAAAGCATCAAGATCATCTTCACTTAAATTGATCATTTCTTCATTATTAATTTTTTCATTTGATGTTTTATACAAAGAAGGGGATTTAGAAGTGTTTTTAAGTTGTATTCTTGTATAAAGTCCTCCTTGTTGACTTCCGACAGGTAGAAAAGTTTCATATTTATCAGCATCAATATCTTCTCTTAGTTTCATATACCATAAAAGTTTATTATCAATACAACTGCCTCCATTTCTATTTTTATCAGGAGTTTTGCTTGTGCTATAGTAACTTGATGACCTTGTATATAAAACTTCTTTTGTGTTTCTTTTGTTTTTTGTTGCTAAATTTTTTTCAAGGCTTTTCCAGTAGTTAACTGTTTTTTGAAAATTCTTGAGGACAATGCTTTGGCGATTAACTGGGAACATGATATTGTTTGATATTTTTGAGGTGCTGTTGGGATTATCAGAAATTGATGAATTTTTCAGTTCTGATATTTGGTTGAGGATTTCCTTAAAACGGATGTTTGGGTTGATTTCACCTTCTTTTTTTTTCTTTTTGATATTGCTGCCAGACTTTTTAACTGAACTTTGGAAATCTTTGTTTACTGTTTTGTATAGAGATTTTGGACCAATTATACTATGGGAGATTAGTTCACCAAATTCGTTGTATTTCGGACAGGAAATCTTGTACTTAGACTTTAGAAAATTTGTAATGTCTCCCTCCTTTTCTAGAACATAGTCTAATTCAGGGTCATCATCGAAAACATCTTTTTCAGTTGGTCTTCTTTTGATTTTTACAGATTTATAGCTGAATGACATATCAGAATTAGGATAAATATTTCATATTTTTTAGATTGATATATAGGTATGATATAAATTTTGATTTATATTTTATATTACTTAGATTGATATGTAGGTGTTATATAAATTTTGATTAAAGTTTGAGTATTTTAGTAAATAATGCAGGCTTTTTTAAATAACTAAACATTATGATTGTGTGCACATTTAAAGTTTATTTTGAAATTAATGAAAAATATTCAGAATTCGTTTTAAAGTTGAAAGATGAAATTTAATCAAAAATTCTAAATCATCTGGATTTTCATATATTTTTGCGTAAAAATTCAATTGTGATTATTTTTTATTCTTCAATTATAACATCAAATCATATAAGATTATCATTACAGTTATGAGTCTTAGTTTTTCACTTAGGCAGCATTAACAATTTCGTCATTAAATCAAATTTAATTTATTATTCAGCTCCAAGCAACTATAAATCGATTTTTGCAAAGTTATTTTGTTTTTTCATATTTTTTGCATTTTCTTCACTAAAATAACTCTAAAATGCTACAGCTCTACTTGATCTGTTATATCTCGCTGCTCAAGAAAGTGCAATAATTTTTTAATATACAATTCCTTCAGATAATAGCATAGTTGGGATTTTTCTTCTGAAAATTTATCTTCTTTTGTTAAATTATCAGCTTTAGCTCAACAATTTTTCAGAAGCGCTTTCCCAAGCTTCTTTTACCAGAAAGATTGAATCTTTAATGATGATCTTAGCATAATTTTTTTCTTTCAGTTTAAATTCAACTTTGCTAAGAAATAAGGCTTGAATAATTTAATAATTCAACAATCACAAGGTTTGATATTACTAGTCATGTTATGACATATAAATTGCACTCTGAAATTGCTTAAAACTAATGATTTACTATGCATCGATAGGGTCCAGTTATATATTTTTCCATAAGCGTCTGGGATGGGGATCTTAAAGATGTGAGATGATAAAATCAAAAAATATCATAGATTTAAAATTT
This sequence comes from Stentor coeruleus, assembly GCA_001970955.1. Lineage (NCBI taxonomy): Eukaryota > Ciliophora > Heterotrichea > Heterotrichida > Stentoridae > Stentor > Stentor coeruleus. Next base: position 22,326 of record MPUH01000494.1, read on the forward strand.
GTGTGTAAAATTGACATTTACATGGCATCATATTAACTCATGATTGAATTATAAAACTATATGATAAATCAAATATAATAATCATCTATAACACCAAGGCAAACTCTTCTTTTCAATCTAAGTTATGATTTTATTTAAAATTTAATATATGCCTATTAAAAGCAAATATCAAATACTCTTTAAGGAAACTCAAAGTTCCCTGCGTATATCTCTAGTTTTTAGTAACTTTAAAGCTTGCTGGATATCCCATTTTACATAAACAGCTTCAGCTTTAAGACCATATTTCGGTGATAGAATTGAATAGATTTCTTATTATAAAATCTATATTCATATGAAGGGAATTACAATATCTATGAGAAGCTGAATTTGACTTTGGGGACTCAGAATTCTAGATTTATCATAGATTCTTTCAATTTATCAATATTAATCCACTTTTCTATTAAAGTGTCTAACTTAAAGTTGGTAAAGAATGCCTCTAAAATTTTCTGATAACACTTTTAAGACTTCCAACTTGCAAAAAAATTTTCATAAAAAGCTTGCTTTTAGATAGTAGAGGTTTATGAGTTGTAAAGTTAAACTCCATGCTTAATAAATTATTATGGCGTTTATAAGTATAAAAGCATTGATACTTTTTATGAGTTTTGGTTGTATTTAAAAGCATGCAATCTCTCTGAGAATTTAACATTTGAGATTTTGAAGATAGTCTTCATAAATATATCATAATAAAGTAATGATAAATGTCTGATGATACTATTTTGTTGATCATACTCCTTGTGTCTAACACTTTGAGCTTACTTGGATCATTATTCGTGATGACAGCTTTTTTGGTGTTCAAATCCATAAGATCCTTTTCATTCCGACTGGTATTTTTTATGTCAACAGCTGATTTTATTCATTCAATTAGCTTAATGCTACCCCCGTACAACTCCTGGTGTATCATCCAAGGAGCAACTCTAACCTTCTCAGCCCTTTCAAGTACTCTTTGGAGTTTCTGCATAGCATTTGCTCTATACAACTCAGCTATAAAAGAAAATATGAATATTAAAAGATATCAAGTGTGGTTTTTCCTAATATCATATGGTTTACCACTAATCCTTACAATAATACCATTTGTATTTGACTCATATGGTCCAGCAAAAGGCTGGTGTTGGATAAAAAAATCATTCGAATATGATCTTATCCTCAGAACAATGTGTTTTTATATTATTATTTGGGGAGTTATGATTTTCAATGTACTAGTCTATATTAGTGTTATTAACAAATTGAAAAGAGACTATGGGAATATTGTTGAATATCAGTCCCAAAGAAATATTCTTATAAAAAGATTAGCAGCTTATCCTATAATTCTTGTGATAACTTATTTGCCTATTTCTTTTAAAAGAATTTTTGAGATTTTTGATGAGGATGATATGCCTTTTTGGATGACATGTATTGCAGCTTTTGGGATTTCGATTACAGGATTGGCTAATGCTACAGTTTATGGATTTACGGGACCGGTAAGAACTGCTGTTAAAAGCATTTTTTATCCAGAAAATAGAGAAGTTAGTGTTTACTCTTTGTATACTCAGCAATACACGGCAAGTTTTAATACAAATAATTTGTAAGCAACATTATTAACTAAATAAAATGTTTTTAGAAAGTTATTATTAAATAAAATAAGATTGATTATATTTTGATTGTTTATAAGATGACACTAACTAGGGTTAGAAGTAAAGCTACTGATAATAAAATATTTTTTCATTCTATGCTTTAATTAATTCGTGGTATTAGAAATTTGATTTTATAAATTTAATTTTATTGAGTTAAGTATGGCATTTTTATTTTTATAGTTTTTTCGAATAGTTTTAACTTTTAAAAACTAGAGTAGATACTAAAAACAAATTTATTAATCAAAACGATATGTTATGCTAGGAGTTTATCTTCTCAGATAAGCGAAATTCATCTAAATTTGTAAATAGGGCTGGTGCCAGAGGGTACTCCTGAAAAAAATAGCTGCCTAAGGTTTCGCTAACTTCCGTCTTAAGACCTGGAACTGCTTGGCGAGCTATATCAACGTTTGAAAACCTATCAGTCCTTAGATATTTCAGACAGCCTAATATTTTATTTAGCGATAAACTTAAAAACTAAAAATCACATTCAGCCATCAAACCCATATTTTCTATTTTTATTACTCCATTTACTATTCTATATAATCTCATCTACTTACCAGTCATAAGTTCATCATAATCAATAAAGGCGCTACCGATTTTCGGCATCAAATCCTTCAAACTCTCATGCACAATGCATCTTTTAGAATCCTCTTGAATAAGTCTAAGCGCAAGCCATACTTCTTCAGGATTAGTTTTATTATGAATTTTATTTGATATTGTCATTAAAAGCATATTCAACTCTTCATGATGTTCTTCCCATATCAAATCCTGACTATATCTCCATCTTATCTCTTCTATAATCTCATCAATTTCAGGTTCAATTCCCATAAGATGATCTAAAGACTCTTCATGATTTTTTGATTTTGTAAATTCATATATAATATTAGGACTAAAAATTCCATGTTGAGAATCCAATTGACATAAATTCAAAAAAGAAATCGCTTTAACTTGTTCATCATCTTCAGCCATGAAGTTTTCACAGAAACTATTGAAAAGTTCTTGGCAATCTGAACTTCTTATATTTTTTTCACATAAAAATCTTACTATTAATTCGAATTCCCTATATTGTAAATAACCATCTTCGTTTAAATCTGCAGCTTCGTATATTAGATGCATGAAGTTTCTGGTACTTCTTTTATGTTTACTAAAGCTTTCAACAATTTTTTCTAGTAACTCATCAGCTTCGATCAGTCCTTTTGGGTTGTTTTTGTCATATTTTCGTAATTTTTCAATATCTTCTTTGAGTTCGTTGGAGTAGTCGGATGGGATTGATTTACATGCATATTTAAGGCAATCAAGACATTTAGTATAGGGAATCATCCAAACTTCTGAACCTTCAGGATTAAAAGCTAGAGGCCCAGAAAGAGAAGATTGAAGGTAATTAAAACAGTCAAGGTAAAAAGATAAGTCTTGTTCATCAAACTCATCATAAAGTCCGAGGAAACGACTGAAGTTTCGTACTTTGGCTATTGATCGATATTTCATACAACTTGATAACAAATGCACAAATCGATTTTCTGCTGCTTTTTTCATCATATACTTCTTAAACAAAGCGTTATACACAAAGTCCCCAAAAAATGTATATTCTTCAACATTCTTCATCCTTTCTTCATAAAAATACGTAATAAACTTCAAAAGCATTTTTTTGAACATGACATTATTAAGTTTATGTACTGGAGTTCTAGAAATCCTTATTATCGTAATCCTTGAGTTACTCTCTTTCTTATCTTTTTTATCATCATCAGCTATAACAACTTTCAATAACTTGCTCTGTTTATTAAGATCATCTTCATGTGTAGAAGCAATTTTTATACTTTCCAAAGGATGTCTTTGCATCCCTTCAAGTGCTTCATTGATATTCACCATAAAAAACTCTAAAACTTCCCTATGTGGGGTGTCTTGAATTTGTAGTTCAACATCGATTTTCCTAATCTTTTTTTACTTCTTTTATCATTTTAAACAAGTTTTTGATTTTCTCATGTTTTTTTTTGTTCTCAGCCAGATTTAACCCAGGCGGCATGAACTGATTAAAAACTAAAGAATTGCTTCTGTTTAGTCTTGATTGTGTTGCGACTACTGTTGTATTGTTTGGAGCTTGGTTTCTACTTAAAAAGCTTATGTTTGCCCTACGCTTTTTAACCCCAATACTTTCTCCACAAAGGTCTTCTGTTGATGTTTGTATTTCTGTGTGAAATACTGAGACTATCAATGCATCAGTTCCCCGATCTTGGTAATCATCTTGTGTAAACCGGTCATTTTGCATTAGTTCTACTTAAAAAAATACCATATTTCTTTATCTGTTCCATAAGATTATTTTCATCATTTGTTATGACAACTGAAATATCAGCTAAAACTGGATCATTTTCTAGTTCTTTTTCTATAGTCGACTTGGATTTAACCTTTATTTTATGATACAGTTTACTTAGTGCTGTTGGTTCAGTTGAAACTTTTTCGAAATTGTTTTTAATTTGGAATTTTATTATGCGAATCTCTTCTCTGCAAATAAGGACTTCTTTTTTTGACGCTTTATATCGAGATTTAAGAGCTTCTATACGATTTTTCATTTTTTCCTGTCTTTCTTCATAAGTTCTACAGACCTCTTCTGATTCTTGTAAGGATTTTAGCGTTGATTGATATTTAGCTTTAAGCTCGTCCATTGATCTTTCAAGTTTCCTAAGTTGGCTATTGTACATTTTATGAATGTTAAATTTTTCATTTGAATGCTGTTCTTCAATAGAAGCCATTTTCATCCCTTGCATTTTCCGAGCTTTTTCAAATAATGTTCTGTACGCTTTCCATACTTTTTCAATTATCAGACCTCTTTCTTTACATTGAACACTTACTTGCTTAACTACTTCAGCTAGACAATAATTATATATTTTATAAACAGTCTCATAAACTTCATCTATATCATTTTGATTATTGACTATTTGTGGAAGCATTTCATCAAGCCATACAAGTAAAAGTTTGGCATCATGTCGATCTGGTGGGTTTCTATCATAAAGTGAAGGTGTAAAAGTATCTAAACTTTTTATATCTCTTGGGAGATTAGGGGGTTTTTTTTCCCATGGGAAAACTGTTGTTGTAAGAGTAGAACTTCTACCATCTTCTTTTGGAGTGATAGGAGTATTTCGATTTCTGCACTGAGTTAATGTATTTCTTGAAGTAAGAGAGTATTTTGGGGATATAAAATTTATTGAGGATAGATCTTGAGAAAGTTTTTGAAGATGAAGGCTTGGATTTGAGTAATAAGATTTCTTGCTTGTTGTTATGGGTCTCATATTTTTTTGTATTAGAATAAATAAACCAGTGATAGTAAAATATTAAGTTTTGAAAATTTTGATGAAATTTTAAGCGATATGGATAGCTAGGAAGATGAATTGAATGTGTTTTGCTTTGATTGGTCAGGTTTGGACTTATGAAAGATTTATTATGTTTTAGATTATAAGAGATTAATTGATTTAGGGTTTTTGATGATTTTAGGATATTTTTTTTATAATTTTGATAAGATTTGTCAGTGTTTTTTTTTTTCGTTTAGGTTTTAGCTGAATGCTAGAAAGATTATGAGATAAAATTTTTATTAAATTCATATCATTTTATAATAACATACCTAAAGATTTCAAGATAGTTAAAATAGGATAAGTAAAGTATGATTTGCTAGTTCTAAATACCTTAATAAAAAAAAGTCCCNATAATTTTAGTTTTTAATTTAAGTTAAAATAGGATAAGTAAAGTATGATTTGCTAGTTCTAAATACCTTAATAAAAAAAAGTCCCATCACAATTTTCTCCAAGAAAAAAAATTCCACCAAATATTTTCCCACATAAAAAAAGTAAATTATAATATTTAAATGGAAGATAATGAAGTTATTGAAAAGTTTATTGGAATTTATCTTTTACTCTTATTTGCAGCAGATAGTATAGTATTACCTATATAGATTATGTGGCCTTTAAGTTATTATATAGTTGAAGACTACATCCAGGTTGAAAATTCATATATAGGTTTATATATCGGTTTGATTTTATTTTCACATTCTCTTGGAAAACTTTTGAGCTACAGACTGATTTCTATAGCTTCATCAACCTATTCATCAAAGTGGATTTTATTACTTTTATCATTTGGCTCAGCAATTACACTTATAACTATTGGGATTTTCCCTTCTTATATCGGAGTTTTATCTAGTCGATTTATAAGCGGGGTCTGTTCAAATGCACAGTTAATATGTAGAAAATTCATACAAAGGATTATTTTTATTCAAAAAGGAGACTGGGCTGCTCAATCAAGAAAAGCTCTTTGGGCTCATAAAATTGGTGGAATTATTGGAGTCTTTATATCTTGTTTTTTAATTTCTCCTAAAGACTATCTTCCAAAAGATTCTAAATTTGTCCAGAATCGGTACCTTTTGTGTATGTTGATTATGTTTTTATTAGAAATTTCTGGGATTTTACTAATTTTTTCAATTGATATGGAAGGATTGCAACCTACTCCTATAAAAAAATATGTAGAACTCCCTGAAAATAATGGGGGAAAAGAAGCTAAAGAACAAAAAGAGGATGGAAATGGGCCGGTTGAGAAAACTTTAGAAGAAATTAGCCCTGAACAAAAAGAAAAATTTGATTTTAAGAAGTTTGTACAATCTGGGTCGATATGTAATGAGTTTATGCATTCAGAAGAATCGATTAGTATGAATGAAGTTAAGTATTATAGTCCTAGGCAAATTGATAATAAGCCTGAATTGTTACGAAAACCTATGAGTGCAAGGCCAAAATTTTCAGACCCTAAATCATCACAGAGTTCGAGCAGAGAAATCCAAGATAAAGCTCAAAATGAATTTGGTTTCAAAAGAATACACATTTCTTTTATAGAAGAAGATGTTGAGAGCATCCAAGAAGCTAAAATAGATAAACCAAAAGAAGAAGATAAGATACAACCACCTGTTGAACTAGTTCAGACTTTACAATTTTCACTTATTTATCGTGTTTTTTTGAGTTTTTTTCTAGCTTATTCTATTGAGCCTTTACCATTTTACTTTATCTTCGACAATTATACAAGTAATCCATATGCTCTTGGTACAGTCCTATTGTTATCAATGCTTTTTTCAACTATTTTCAAATTGAAAATTATGGATTTACTTTGTAATAAGGTAAATTATGGGTCACTTATTGTGTATTTTTTGGTTTTACTAATAATTTTCATGTGTCTAATACCAATAATAAGCTACTTTAGAGGATATTTGGTTATACTAGGGATTATTGGATGTTTAATAATGTGTTGTGGGGAGATTTTAAGTCCTGCAGGATGTGTGATGGTGTCAGATTCTGTACCTGTAGCTCTTAGGGAAATTACTATAAAAAAAAATGATTTTTATTGTATTATTAGTAGAAGTGTTGCTGTATTTTTAGCTCCATTTATGCTATCATTATTAGGAGTATCGTTTCATTTCTGGACTATAGCTTTGGGATTATGTATTTTGGCTTATCAAAGCAAGAAAATCAATATGTATTTTCATTTCATGTCTGTTGCCCCTTATAAGCTGTAATTATTAAATACCTTAGGTTTAAAATAAATTTATTTATTTCTTTAAGAAAAGTATCTTTGAGTTTTTGATTCAATATTTCTAAACTTCAATTTTATATCTCTAATTTACTTATCGATTATTCTTAATAATATTGATTTTTTAGATTTTCCCGTCTATTCATAATTTAAATGTCTGATTTAGTTGATATAAACCGCTTGCAATTCCAGAAAATATTTGAGGCACATCAACAGAAAGGAAGTTTAACATATACAGACTCTTTAAAAATATGTAGTTCTCTTAAGATCTTTCCTGATCTTTTAGCATCTCAAGAAATACGAAAAACTTTTTTAACGATTTCTAATAATGAGAGCGGTGTAGAAATACTCAATTTTTTACAGTTCGAATCATTTATGAAAATCTTAGCAAAATTAGCATTCAAGCACTGTAAGAAAATTTCAGATGATTATGGTCTTTTGATAACGCATATAAAAGAATATTCACAGAAAAGATATGGTGCAGTACTTGAAATCCAAATGCCCAAAGGCCGAAGCATCTCTAACTCAAATGTGAATCAATTAAAAAACACTTTATCAACACCAAAAAATAAAGTTAAAGCCAGTTTCTTCAAGCCTCCATCAGAAAAAACCTTAAACAGAACTTTAACCAGTAAAAAACCTCCTACAAAGCCTGCAGTTCCAAAAGTTTTCAACATTATAAACCTCATATCCTCAGATCTCAATTCTTTAAAATCTCATATAAAAACTATCAAAACCTCAGCTTTAACTGAAAGAAAAGCAGGTCACACAAGCACCTGTAGCACTTCACCATCTCCAAACAAAGCTAACCTCCTCTCCCGCATAAATAAAACTTTTTCTGACTTCCAAATCTCTTACAATAAAATCGACACTTCTAAAATCCAAATAAAAAAAATCCTTCAAAAAATCCTCATCAAAAATCACCAAACTAACAACAATTCTCTATTAAAAAGAATGGCTTTTCGTATATGGTCTTTACATATACTATAATTAAATAATAAATCTTTCAAAAATAATAAATAATTCAAAAGATCATTATAAATTCTGGAATATTTGCTGTTGCTTTGCTACTTTAGGATATTTATTTAAAATAAACTCTGAGTTTGATAACCCAAAAGCACATATTTTGACACTTTTGTTATGAGTGGATTCAGTGTGGAATGAATAAATCGTATCTAATGAAACTTTAGAGTGTTTATGAGATAAAACCTATGCTGAAATTCTAGAAATTATAGACTTCATAGCGTTTAATTGCTATAAGTGGCAAGGAATACTACTCCTTCTTCAGATAAATGCATGCATCACAGTATGTTATAAAGAAAGTTTTGAGTTTATGGATGGCAACTCTTATTTAGAATTTCATAGACTTGTAAGCAATGATAAAAGTATAAACTATGATTTTCAATGAGTACCTTAATGATTATTATATAAATCGAGTATCACCAAAAATCCCTACTGAACTTGGACTTGATGCTCTTTTAGAAAGTTTGTATAAAGTAGCTGCTAGAAGAAGTCTAACTAGAGAGAATATGTCTAAGGACAAAACTGGTTTACAGAGCTTTGAAATTTTCATCCCTATTATATTTTCACAATAAATGGTGTTAGAATCTTTATTAGTCCAGCAGCAAATTTTATTTCTTAATAAATTTTAAGATTATGAGTTTATAAAGTAAGAGGAAATCTCACATACACTCAACATCAGACAAGGGAAAATCTTTAAACCTTTGCAATTAAAAAAAACTCATGTAGGAAAAGCATAACTCGAATATTTCATCAAACAAAAAGTTTTTATAAATTATTATAAATCATGTGATAATAAAAAATAACTTTGAAAGTTTCTAATAAAAGTTTTTTCAATAGAAAAGATTTGGTTATTTATGTTCTTTTTGATAATTGTATATGGAAATCGTTAGAAAAGTTAAAGATTCTGAAGGGTCTAGTAATGACTCGCCAGCAAGTGATTATTTAAGGGAGCATGTTAGAAGTTTATCACATAGGGTTAAAGGCTTAGAACAGTATAAGGTGTTATGTGAACAGAGGATAAAAGAACTGTTCCCAAATCATCCTTTTCCTGTTAAAGAAGAGCATTTAGGATTAGTTAGTTCAGTGTTGGGAGAACTTCAGCAAGCTAAACAGAAAATATCGAAGCTGGAGACTCATATTGAATACAAATCACTAAGTATTGGGGATATTTCAGATATCCGCGACCCAGCATCCCTTTCTTCAAAGTACAACGACTTAATAAAAGAAAAAATCTCTCTAGAAGAAAGCTTAAGAAATGAAATGCTTATCTGTGAAGAGCAACGAACCTATATCGAAATGCTCAAACAGGCTCTTGAAGATCGATCAAGCGACTCTAAAGCTCAGATTTCATCATCAAGAAAAAACCGGGATTTAACTCCAACAAAAGTTCACCCAAAAGATCTTCAAAGAGACTTTGCTAACTTAAAAGTCACATCTTTAGACCAAGCTAGTCAAATTGAAAAATATCAAAAAACCTTACAACAAAAAGAAAAGGAAATCGAAGAAATGAGAATTGATAAAGATACTTTGGAAGGGCATTTAAAACAAGCTGCTGAATCATTGCAAGCTGTAGAAGAGGATCTTAATCGATTAGAAGAAGAAAAAAGCTCATTATTGGATTATATTGATGAACATTCACAGAAAGAACAGGAAATGGAGAAAGAGGCAAATGAACTTAGTAGGCTGTTTGAGGAAATGAAGTCTAATTATGAAGGGATGACGAAAAGATATGAGGAGGAAAATAGAAGCAGGGGAGAATTAGAGAAAAATGTTCAGAGCCTTCACCAAGAACTTAATAAGTCTGCTATGACAATAAAAGAAATCACTCAAGCTTCGTCATTGTTGAGGAGCAAAATAGAAGAAAAAGATTCATTTATAAAAAAACTTAAGGAAGAAAAGTACAATGTGGCTATTAAAAACGAAAGCCTTCTTGCTAATGTTACAACTTTAAGCCAAACTTTGAAAGAAACTCAGCAAGAGCATGAATCCTCTCAATCTAATATCCAAAGTTTGAATAATGATTTAGAAAACAAGAACGAAGAAATTTTCCAGCTTAAGTCTGAGTTAGCAGTTATCAAACAAGAGGCTGAAAAACTTAAAGAAAAAATCAGAAATCTCGATAAAGAAAAAAAAACTGAAATAGCAATAAAAGTGGAGATAGAAAAAGCTCATGCTGAAGATAAAAAACTTCTTAATGACAACAAAACCAAAATTATGGTCCTTGAACAAAACCTCCGGACTTATGAAAATGAACTCTCAGAAAAAACAAATACCGAAAAAACTCAAAAACTCGAAATTAACAAGTTTTGTCAAGTGCAAAAAGATTTCATAACCCTAAAATCTGAATATTCTGAACTACAACAAAAAGAAAAAAATCTTACAGAAACCATAGAAGACCTAAGGCAAAAAAACAACGACCTTTCCAGTGAAATAGATCGTTTATATCTTGAAAATGAAAAATACTCAAGAGAAGTACAAGAAAAGTCTCAGGAAATTGAAATGGCGTATAATAAATCAGCTCAAATTAATGAAAAATGTTTACATCTTCAAGAAGAAAACAGGATATTATCCCGTGTTATTGATGAAGAAAAAAATAATTCACTAAGATTTAAAGATATGATTTTAACAGACAAGGACAAAATGGACAGAGAAATCAGAGATTATAAAGAAGAACTGGTTGAAACAAGGGAAAGTTTAGAAAGAAAAGTCCGAGAATGTGAAGGACAAATAGTAAAAGTTGAAAGGGCAGCAAAAAACGAGATCAACATTTACAAACAAGAATTAAGTTCAAAAGATCTAATGCAGAAAAACTTTGAAGTAACTATAAATTCATTAAAAGAAGAAATTTGTATGTACCAAAAAGCTATCGAACAAAAAGATCTTCAAACTTTTTACATACAAAACGATATCACAAGTTTACTCTCACAAATTTCAGAAGCTTTTTCTACCAACTCCTTAAATGAAAATGTAAAATCTTTATACCCCACTGAATTTAAGCAATATATATACAGTGTTCTTTCATCAACTCCTTCATTTTCTCTTGAAAACATACAGAAATACGTAGATAATTCTGTAGAACTTATAAGGTTTTTATCTGAAATAATTTTTGACTTAAAAGATGAAGTTAATGCTAAAAACAAAGAATTAGGAATGTGCTTATCAAGAGTTGAAGGGATGATTTCTGAAGCAGATGGATATAAACAACAAATAAAAAACATGAATTTAGAAATATCAGTCCTAAGTACACAAGGGCTTAAAGATATGCAAGATAAGTCAAAGTATTATCAACAGATATCAGTATTAAAATCAGAGCTTGAAAATGTTATACAAGAAAATCATGGGCTTAAAACAACTATAAAAAACTGCGGTTATGATTTTGCGGATATTAAAAATAAGCCTGATATGTCATATAGCTCTTTAAGGACACAAGAGAGCTGTAATAAGTTTAGAGATACGCAGAAAAGCTATAATTATAGTCAGATATACTCAAGAACACCAATTAAGAACTATAATGAAAGTCCACCAAAACGCGAAAGATCTTTATACTGAATTTATAGTTAATTTCAGTTTAACCTAAAATATAATAATTATTTTTGAAATGCTTATTGTCGTATAATTAAGTATTGATTTTTAGTTATCTGCTTTTCCACTGTTAAAAGAATTTGCAAGCCCAGAAAGTTCAGGTAATGCATTGACCATAGTAAACCCATACGGTGGTGGAGGCATACGAGTTTTTTTCTCAATTCTCTCAATATTCGGCCTATCTCTAGGTTTTTTAATCTTCCCTCCACTTGCTTCCCATAGTTCACTTGGGGTTATAAAAGGGTTATCTTTAGGTTTCTTCAATATATCCCCATAAAGTTCCCTCATTTCCTTTGTTGAAGACTTTTTCGGTAATCTTTCAATAACTTTTGGCTCTTTCATCGGTGGGTTCAACCCCCAATTCTTATTCTTAAGTATTTCTGCATTAAACTTATCATTAGGCCCAGATTGTTCACTAGCTTCAAAACCAGTACCATATTTAACAACTTTTCCATGCCCAGGCCTAATAGGTGACATTGAAATACTCACATTTTTTGTCCCTTGATTATCCCCTTTAAAATCCTCATAATCTGGAATACTTTCAAGGAAGTCTTTTTTGCCTTCATGGTTTTTATATTCTGAATCTACACTACTATCAATTGAAGACCTTCTTTCTAAAGGTGGGTTTAAGATAACAGTTTGATTCATACTTGAATGGAAAGTTTGGTTATACTGTTTTCTTGTCATGAATCTAAAATCCACACTTTCTGTTGATCTTTTAGTCCTTTGGCCATCTACAAGTGTAACACCTACACTTAGTCTTATTGAGTCAAATAATGGTGGCTGGAGAAGGGTCAAATTTTTAACCCAGTCTTGTTCATGTTGAGGAGTAGTTTTTATTCTTTTTGCTGGCTGCATTTCGCTTGTTGGCTTTTTTTTGACTATAGGTTTTGGTTCTTCTATTACAGGGTCTTGAGAATGATAACGTACAGTTAAGATACCTGCAGGTATTGATTCTGGTTTCATATGGTTGACATTTAGGATTTTACCTTTACAATCATAAGTGAAGATTTTGTTCTTCATAAACTCAGTATCTTTGACGATTTTTTTTTCTTTCTGGTCCTCCTCTTCTTTCATTTTCTTCATCCTTTCATTCTCTTCCCTTTTTTTCTTAATTTCTCTTTCTTTTTTTGTCCTAAGCAACTCTTCTTGGTCATTGTTTTCATTTGGGATTACAGGGATTGGCTCTGCTGTTATAGACTCTTCTATAGCTTCAGTATCTTTAAAATTTTTGTTTCTAGACGATTTATTTAATCGGCCATAGATTGATCTTCGAGATGTATGACTATGAACTGATCTTGCATCAGGCAATGTTGGGTTTTGAAAAGGTTCGATTTTTGGTATCGCATATACTTTTTTTATTGGTACTGCTTTTCTAGCCCAAGTGTCTATGTTACTAGGTTTAGGTTCAGGAGCTTCTTCCCAGACTATTGGCTCTCCACTTTCTCTTCTGAAATAAAAAGATTCAGTTGTTGATGATAAAACTGCTATTGTTGCAGCAACTGAATAGTTTCGTGAACATATTTCAACATAACGATCATATAAAAGTTCTCCACCTTTGTTTATTAGATCTTCAATTACTTGATACACAGCGAATTCTGCTGAGTAAAAAATTTCTTCGCATTCTTCCATATCTTTAAATTATATATATGCATATGAATTTTTAAGATGTAAAGGATTTTGATAGGTGAAAATGTCGAAACAAGGGCTTTTTGAGGGGAAATGAAATGGTTTAATATGGATTTTATAATTTGTTTGGTTTTTAGGGTAGGCGTTGAAATAAGATTATAATTTTATTTTTAATCTTTTTGAAGTTTTTTTTGATTTTATGATGAGTGGTTTGTATATAGTTTATGAAGATAAATTATTTATAATTTTGAGAATGCTATGGGTAAATAGGATATATAAAAGTTTAAGGAAAAGTTAGAGATCATAACTTTTTGGGTTAAAGATAATTTTAATATTTTTTTTAGAAATTGATAACTTCAATATGTAAGATTTGGCTATGGGTTTAATAATTATTTTGTTTTGAAAATTGAAAAATATCTCCTGCAAATTAAAGTGTCCTCAAATCAATTCTCATATTTATAAAAACCATTTGCACTCAGTGATTGAGATTAATTTTTAGATATATTAAGCTGATTCATCTTAATTTCTAGTCTAGTCAGTTATTTCTAAAAGTCAAGATTATTTTCTAAAGATTTATTTTTATGCAGTTTATTCCATAAGTAGACATTCAAATATTACCTAATACTAATTACTTTGGTTCCTGTGGTAATTTTATGCTTAATTCCATTCGATGTCTTCAATTATATTAATTTTTACTCCAGCCATATGATTTAATGTGAAGTGAACATATTTTTTTTAATTTTGAGTAGCCTTACTATTCATCTGTATATAATTTATATAAATTTTGTACATTTGCAGGCAGACTCTATTGATATTAAAGTTTTTTAATCAAGTACAGAAATAAGAAAACTTGTTTTTAATCTGTAAGTTCATGTCTACTATGCAAATTTTTATGCGCTTTTCCCATATAAAAATGATCATTTTCATAAACTAACCCCAGCCAATAAGTAAAATCACTCTACTTGTTTTAAGTTATTAAAATTTCTCAATACAACTTATAAATTTTCACACAAAGTCATTGGGAAAGGTGTTAAAGTGTAATAATAAAATGCAAATAAGTATAATAAAATGAGAAATGTTTATATCGGATTGAAACATACTTTTAATCCATCCAAAAAAGACATTTCAGCTGCTATGGATGTTATTGTTATTGAAAATGCTGATGGATCTTTAGGTTCAACACCTTTTTTTATTCATTTTGGTATGTTTCATCTTCTGGATTCAAATAATCAATTAGTTGATGTATATTGCAACGGGAAACCAACAGGATTAAAAATGATATTGGATGGCAATGGTGTGGCTAAGTTTAAAAGAGAGAATGTTTTAGAGGCTGAGTTATTACGTGTTGCAACTATGCCTGTAACTCATCATCAAAATTCATCAAGTCTTGAATGTAGTCCTGAGAAAAAAGAGGGTATGAAGAATCAACTCTCACTTAGTAATGAAGATAAAAAACTCCTAGAAGAAATAGCTAAAGAGGAAGAAGACAATGAAAGTGATTCCAGTGAAGAAAATAAGCTTTCCTTTAGTTCAAGCGATGAAAAAGATGAAAATGAAAATCCAGAAGAGCAAAATCAATCAAAAGCAGAAGACTTAAGCCAAATAGAAGTAGTAAATAAATCAACAGAAGAAGATCAAAGTCAAAACAGGCATTTTCAAACAACTCCTAGTGAAAGTACTTTAAAACCAACAAGAATTTCATACTTTGCCACCGACCCATCTACTGAATTTGACAGAATCCTCATTACAGATGAACTAAAAATGTTAGAACTAAACCCTGGATTAAACATTGCCCATTTTGTTATTAGAAGCAACCCTAAAGTTTATATGCCTTGTAAAATCTATTTATGGAAAAGTGATTCAAAAATTATCATATCAGATATTGATGGGACTTTAACCAAATCAGATCTCCTTGGGCATATATTTTATTATCTTGGTAAAGATTGGACTAGAGGAAGTGCAGTTTATTTTTTCAATTTATTAATGGAAAGAGGTTATCATATTATATATTTAACTGCACGAAGTCTATCACAAATAGAATCTACGAGAACATATTTAAATACTATTAAACAGGATGAAAAAAGACTACCTGATGGACCACTTATGATGAACCCTAGTGGAGTACTTAAGGCTCTAGCGAGTGAACTTGCTAAGAAATCTAAAGAGTTTAAGGAAAAAATACTTAATGAAATCAAATTTTTGTTTCCAGAAGGGTACTTCCCATTCTATTCTGGTATCGGAAATAGGTCAGGAGATGCTGATGCTTATGCTGCTGTAGGTATTCCTAGAGACCGGATTTTCATTATTAACAAAAAAGGTAAGGAAAAAGGTGATTTTATTTCTATTAACAATTTCAAGGATAGTAGATTACCTATTGAAAGTCTTTTCCAAAATTTAAATTAGTTAATAGTTTTAGAAATGAACTTCAACAATTGACTAATATAAATTTTCAAGTAAGTTTTGCCAAATTCATTATAAAAACTTCTAATTAATAATCATTTTTTAAAAATAAAATCTTTCCAGAACCTCCAGGCATTTAAAATAACTAAATATACAATTTCTATTATAGAAACAGCATTATTTCATAATAATTTTTCTATAAAGTATCAGAAAAAAATAATCTCAAGTTACCCCAACATAAAACATTATAAAAAAACATAAGGCAAAAAAAGGTTCTACCGAGATTTGAACTCGGGTTACAGGATTCAGAGTCCTATGTGATAACCGCTACACTATAGAACCGGTACCCTCGATATTTAATATATCTATTAATACCTATCTAATCTTTTGCACTAACTGCATTAAGCCTTTCTTCAACTTCAGCATCATTAAGCACTCTAAGCCCAAGATTATCACAAGTAATAATTCCAACTTCAATATCACTAGCTTTATATTCTTGCGACATAACATTCTGTAAACACTCAATAGCCATTTCAACAGCTTCATTTCTACTTAAATTCCCAGAGCTTTTTTTCCACTGTTTTTCCAAATAATTTATCGCTTCCTGTTCTTTCACCCCTGCTGCTGTAGCTTTGAATCCTTGAAACATCCCTGCTGGGTCAATTTTATAAAGCTGAGGACCTAATTCTTCATCAATTCCAAAAAGCATGGTCATTACCCCATATGGACGCATAAAAGCTTGTTGAGTATAAACTTGAGCAAGATCACCAGTACGGTTGGCAAGAACTTGTACAGGGCAAAAATACCCATTTTTAAACTTGAAGTCAGAAGCTTCATTTCTCATTCGGGAAACAAGTGCACGGGAGTCTGGTAATAATCCTGTCATACAAGCTCCAATTCTTTCAGAGACTGAGAATAAATGAGACACACTTGATGGAACGATGGACTTATCTGGGACTTTTCTTTCTATACAGACAACAACACAGTCACTGCCACGGACTCCTATACTTGTTAGTCCTGCAGATTTAGCCGCTTTAAATGCATATTCAACTTGATACAGTCTCCCATCTGGGGAAAATACAGTAATGTGCCTATCGAATCCTGACCCTCTGCTCATATTTTTATTGTTTATGGAAATAGATAACTATAGGAAAATTCAAGATTATTATAGTTTATTGAGTGAAGTTATGGATTATGTAGATTTATGCTTGAGAAATTCTAGTAACATTAGAGAAAAAAGAAATTAATTTACTAGGATTTTATGAGATTTTTATTAAAGTCTGAATCAGGCAATTTATAGTAATAGTTTCAAGTTTTTAAGATAGTTTATTTGATTGTTAGAAATTAGTTATTTTTATTAAATATCAGTATTTTTTTTATCTGATTATGATTATATGCTTTAGATTAGCTGATGTAGTCAGAACTCTTACGTTCATAAAATATCAAAACACTATTTTTTCATTTTTATGTATACAAAATATTCGATAAGGAATATAATTTTATATAAGTTATATGATATAGTTATCACATTTTCATAATAATAGCCTCCTTTCAAATTTTATACACTTTAAGCTAAAAATAATATTATGATAGTATTATTCTATTCAACCCATACTTTTTAAAATATTTTACTATAAATCTTAGAATATTGCTATTTTTTTTCATTTGCATTATCTTATTTTCATTGACCACTCTCTAGTATTCAAAAACAAAAGTGAAATATATTTCAACAAATTATATATCAACTATTTTTTTTAATTTAATCTAATAAAATTGTCTTGCATTATATTATATATTAACTATCTAAATAGAAAAATTAAATAATAATCACCATGGAATATTCAAATAGATATCGAAAGGTGTGGCAATTAGAAGTAAATCCCATATAGGAAGATGAACATCTTAAAGATGTAGTAGTTTTATATAATGCAAAAGGCTGGAAAAAAATTGCTCAAGTGGTTTCACAAAGAATATGCCAAGAACGTACTTCAAAGCAGTGCAGAGAAAGATGGATGCATCATATCAAAATAAACGCACCTCAAGCTGAATGGACAGATTCTGAAATAAAACTACTTTTTGAATTGCAGTTATCAATAGGAAGCAAGTGGTCTAGAATATCACCTTTTTTCCCTCGTAAGTCGGAAAATGATATAAAAAACTTCTTTTATGCAACAATTAGAAGAAACATAAGAAGATTTAACAATGGCAAAACTGAAAATGAGCAAATCAAAGGCCCGTTGGATAAAATTATGAAGATTTCTGAAGTTCGTGAAATCCTGTTGTTGGGTAAGTCGCTTCCTAAAAGATTTTTTAAAGAAAAAAAACTTTCTGTTGGTAGCATTAAAAAAATTTATGAAATTCATGGGGTAATTTTGGCTGAAGAGGAAAACAATTTTCTAGAAAATTATGATTATCAAAACTATGAAGGATATCAGGATTTAGAAAATATTGAATTACCTAATAGTGATGCATATGAAAGTGCCCCATATATTGACCATGCTGTTTTATGGGAATAAATTAGATTAATAGATAATTTTTTTCTTTGAAATGGAATCGGATAAGCATATTTGTATATAAACATCAGCGAAAATTGTAATATATAGCTTGATATTGAATTTAATCATGTTTTATGCTTGAAGAAAACTTTTAAGAGAGACACGATGGTTATGCTATTAATTTATAGAGGAAATTCATAATTATTTTTATATTGAAATTATCTTAATAAATATGCTTATTTATAAGTTTAGCAGTTTTTAAAAGACATGGTAAATTTCAAAATTGTTTATACAATAAAAATGTTTGTTGATTTAAGACTCAGTAACATTAAAAACAATGATTTTTTATTTCCAATGATTAGATTTAGAAAATAATTAGTTGTAATTTAATAGAATTTTCTAGACAATTTTATTATTTCATTGATTTTTTTTGATCAATGTAATGACCAGTTACCCTTCGATATTCTATCCAGTTTGTATATTTTCGAAAATTAGCATGCTTTATTAACTTATTCGGTAAGAATACAACCAAAAAATACATATTTTTACTTTATTAAGCAAGAAATTAATCAAAAATGCCAAAATTGTAATGAACATTTTTGTACCCTACTGAAATATTTATATACAAATCACAAAATTTTATTATTAATTATTCACAAACTATCCTAAACAGCGTTTTGTTAAAATCAAGTGCATAAATTTCTGATATTTATAATAAGTTTTATGGAAATTTCTAATCGATATCGGAAGGTGTGGCAAATAGAAGTAAGGATTATTTAGGATGATCTACATCTTAAAGAAATAGCTACTCGTTATAATGCAAAAGATTGGAAAAAAATAGCTCAAGAAGTTTCTCAGAGAATATCCCAAGAGCGTACGGCTAAACAATGTAGAGAAAGGTGGATGCATCATATTAAAAGATATACTGCTGAAGCGAGTTGGACAGAGTCTGAAGCAGAATTACTTTTTATACTACAAAAGTCTACAGGAAGTAGATGGTCAAGAATTGCACCTTTCTTTCCTTCAAAGTCTGCAAATGATATAAAGAATTACTTTTATGCTACAGTCAGGAGAAACATTAGAAGGTTCAACAACGGAAAAAAAGAGGAAGAGAAAATTAAGGGTCCAATTGACAAAATTATCAAAATACCTGAAATTAGAGAAATATTATCAACTCACAAGTCAGTTTCAAGGAAATCTTTCAGAGAAAAAAAACTTTCTTCTGATAGTATCGAAAAAATTAGCCGGATTTGTGGAATTTTTTCGACCATAGTGCCAAATGGAAGCATTGAAGAATTCGAGTATTGGGAAAACTATGAACCACTCACTATTGAAGAATCTATGAATGAAGATGCTCCATATATCGATCACGCGGTTTTATGGGATTAATTCTAGTTATAATGAATAGGTATTTTCTATTGTTAGCATTATAAATAGAATTTCCATATATAAAAACAGGCATTAAGTAAATATACAAAAATGCCAATATTATAAATATTTAAACAAGAAAAATCAATAATGAGCTTAATTTTTCAAACATAAAGTAATTTTATGAGGAAAAGCTAATAATTTATTTTTAGGTTAAGGAATTTGTATAAAATAAGCTTTACTTAAGTTATAGGTGATTATCGATTCATTAAACGGGGATTATTTATTACCCCTATCCGTATGTAAATTGGAAAACTGTTTTAACAACGAAAATAGACACATTAAAAGGGTTTTTATCATTACTAAATTAATGAATATCAATTTGAAAAATAAGCTTAATCAAAAACACTTGGAAAATACTTTAATTTTTGAGGAATAGAGCGTAAAGAAGTAAGAAAAAATATTATAATAAAATTCCTTCATTTAAAATTGACATTTTTTATTTGAAAATAATATACTTTAAGCCCAAATAATTAAAGCTTAAAATAATGGATTAACTCTGGGACTTACAAGTGAATTTAAGGTTTATTTTTTTGTTGATGTTAATTAATATATATTTTATTATATACTTTTATTAATTAGTTTTAGTTACTTTATTATAAAAAATTAAGACAAATCTTGATTTTGTTACTGGGCTTTGGTTTTTTTGTAATAATAATATTGAAGATAAGGCTTCTTAATTTCTAATTCATAATATTATATGCAAATCTTGTGATCAAGGTGCTATTTAGGTTTTATTTTAAGGCAAAATAACTAGAATAATTTTATGATTAAGTGATACTTTATAACTTTTCCAGTGAAAGATTATATTTTTTCATGGATTTTAGGTTGCAAATGATATCAAAATTCTTGAATATACCTATTGATTGTTATTGAAAGGAAATCTCATCAATTGATATTTGACCAAAAATATAGGTAATAAAAATTAAAGAATTATTATATCAAATAATCAAAAAACATCTTAAAAATTGATACAATAAAAAACCTATCTAGAAAAATATTTAATATAATAATCACTTTCAAATCAAGCATTTTCTAATACAAAACACAAGCACAAACATTTTTAGATACTTCCTCACACATTCTTTCCTCCTTATTCTGCCCATACCTCAAAGTACAAATTCGACAAAGTTTCGCTTTAACATCCTTCCATTCCATAATCATCATCATCTCTTTCTCTTCATCTATTTTCCTTCTGATCTCATTAGTCTCTAATAAAACCTCATCCATCTCAATCCTTTCCATCTGCAACTTTTCATGAGCTTTTGCCATCTTATCAACAATATCAATCTCAAGTTCCTGTTTAACTTTCCCTTCAATAATAAGTTTTTCTATATTTTTTTCCTTCTCATTATTCTCTTTTATTCTTTCATCAATTTCAACTTCTAACAATTCTTCTTGTTCTTTAACATCACTTAAATATTTACTTATTTTTTCTTTTATCAAAGGAATCCTTTCGCTTTCTTTACTAATAACTTCTCTTTTAACTTGAGAATCTCTCATAGCTTTTTGTATATCATATATGATTTGATCTTTGATAGCTTTTTTTTCTTTCCAGACTTCATCGACAAGATTTTGATGTAGACAATTGTCGCATATACGAGATTTTGAGTCGCAATACGATGAATCTTTTAAGCAGACTGGCATTCTACAGTTATTGCAAATGTATTTTGTGTTCATTAGATTAAAAGATGAACTACACATGTGACATATTTCATTTTCGTCTAAGGAAGCGAAAATTGTTTGGTTGTCTTCTTCGAGATCATCGAGTGGTGTGTTGGTAAAGAGAAGTTTGCTTATACGCATATTTAAATTATATTACTGGGTGGTGGGTTTGAAAATACCCATGTTTTTATGGTAAAAAAAAGGAGTTTATGAGGATGATGAGGATAGATGAGGATAGATTGAGGGATTATTGAAAGAGTTTTTGATGTAAAGGATGAGGTTAGAGGTGAGATTTTGTATGAAAATGCGTGGGAGTGGTTTTTGAAATTAAGATGATGGTTGTTGTGAAGATGAGGATGGGGATAAAGATGAGAGTAAGATTTTGGGTTATGGATATAAATTAAAATAGGTATTATATGATTTATAATATAAGAAAGTAGATTTAAGTTATTTTATAAGAGTTTTAATGCTGTCAGATGAATATTTTAATGTTCGTTGAGTTTTAAAATTAGAAAAGGTGTTTATAATATGATATTAATATATATCTATAGCTAATAAATTCAGTTATCCATACCACAAAATAATAAAATTTTCTTCATTTTAAATAATCTATTCTAAAATTCCTATCTTCCTAATCATTTTCTCAAACTAGCCCCAAGTTTATTCTCTTTCTTAGCACCAGTAAAAATTCCTACCTCTTTATCCTTCCTCCCAACCNTTATTCTCTTTCTTAGCACCAGTAAAAATTCCTACCTCTTTATCCTTCCTCCCAACCCTAAAATCTGAATCATCATCAAACCAACTATTAAAAGCACTCTGTTCTTCAGGGACAAGACTATTAAAATGTTTATCATCTTGTACCCAAGAATGACAAGCACTAACATTTAATTTTATATCTTTATTATAATTCACTTGATCTATCCACATAGAAATACTATCATGTTCAGGTGTTACTTGATTATCATTTTTTTTTACAGACAATTTGTTTTGTGATATCGATTTCATCATTGAAAGTTCTTTAAAATTATTATTTTTTCTGGTTTTTTTAGATGGATTTTCTTGTGTTTGAACTTTTGCTAATCTTTTTGCGCATTTTTGATAGATAGAAATACTAGTTTGAATAAGACTTGCTGATAAGGTTATGAAAATTGCTGTGGAAACTAAGATTAAGCATGTTAGGGTTAAAAGAGATGATGAGATGAGGTTAGGGAAAAAGGATAATGAAATGATGATATAAAATGCTAGGATACATAATTCTATGAGAATGTTGTAGATGAGGACTCCAAGGTTTGAATAGCATTTTGTTGAGAAGAGGTAGATAATAATCTATTTAGAAATTACTGATAAATTTGTAATTAGCGATATAGAAAATTGCAAGAACCTTACCCGAACAAACAAAGCAGTAAGACAAACAATAAACCTCCTGACAAAAAACAGCACATAATAAAGGTTATTCTTTGTATATTCAAACTTAAACTCCTCAAAAACCGCTCCAAACCTCTTCATAAACCTTTCCATTCTACTACTCTCAACCATTCCCCTCTCCTTTATAATCCAAACTGTGACACCAAACATAACAATTTGCCCAACAAAAATACAAAAGCACAACACAAAATCAACAATTCCAACAGTTGTATCAAACATCCTATATATAATCCCAAGTAAACTATTAAAAATCAATTCCATACACGTTTGTATCCAAAACCTAATATAAACCTTATACCTAAATCTCTCCAATAAAACTCCAGTAATTTTTTTTACAATCCCCAAAGGTACAAAATTCCCTAAATATGACAAAATGTTCAATAAAATAAGAAATACAAAAAGCTGTAAATAAAATCCTGAATTTACTATAATAAGACTTGTTTTGTATTCGAATTTCTTAAACTCATTTGCTAATTCTTTATCTTTGATTTCAAGGTTTAAGCTTGATATAAGTGAAGGAACATTAGCACTTACTCTAAGGCTGTTTAAAAATACAATAAGTGCAGGGTCTAGGTCAACTTCATATGTTATAACATAAGAAAATAGTTCGGCGGTATTAAGGAAAGTGTAGATACAATTTGGGTCTATTGTAATTAGCGAAGAGCCAAAAATCAAACTGGAAACTGCATAAAAACCGATTTTTGTGTATTTTTTTACAGTTTCGACTGCTAGGATAATTTCTTTAAAATTGTATACAAATAATGAGATTTCTATAGAGTTTATTGATAGTAAGGAATTATCATAAGAAACTAAATCGATTAGGAATTGAACTTTGAGTTTTGTCCCTGATTTAACATCTTCAGTAAACATGGCTTGTATTTTATATTTATCATCTTCTATTATATTTAAAGTGTAGTTTATAGGATAACCATTTATTGTCACATTAAGGTTTTCTATAGTTAAAGGGTTTTTAAGTTTTTCAGTGAAATGGATAATAACTATATTATTGGTATCTATGGTCATAAATGAATTAAAAGTTCTTCGAATACACTCGTTTTGTTCATAATAACCTTCATCACATATGCAAATACCATTGTTTTTAATAGAACTATTATTTTTACAGCTTAAACAGTGGGATTTTGATGTACAACTCAAGCAAAGTTCTTCACATTTAGAGCATTTTTGAATACTGTTGTCGAAAAACTCATTTTCAGTACAGGGAATGCATTTTTGGTCTTGAAATTCATAGGAATTTTCGCATTTCGTGCAAGATTTTTTGTCGTAATTTGTGCAGTTTAAACAGTTTGGATCTAAGCATAAACTGCAATTAAATGGATTTCTGCAGCCTAGACTTGAACAGGAATCTTGGCAAAATTCACATTGCGATGTTAATATTGAATAATAAGTTGTTATATTACAGTTAGGAATACAAATACCTGATATTGGACAGACAAGGCAATGATCACAATTAATAACTGTAACTAAATCATCTAAATTTTGAGGCTTAACAAAAAACTCTATACTATACAAAAACCCCTTATAATACTCGAACCCTAAGTTTTTCCCAATAAAAGCCATAGTAAAATCATCAATAAAAGCATTTATACTAAAAAAATGCAAAGGTTCTTGTAACTTATTTAAAGCTACAGAAGCATAAGTCCCAGCATTAAAATTTACGGCAATATACAAATGATTCCATTTTTCAGGTATCAAAGAATTAACTGAAATCAAACTGAAACCTTCAGACTCAATTCTCAATGAAAACTTAACCTTAAAATCTACAATCTTTATACTAAAAAGCTCGATTAAATTTTCTAAATACTTAGTCATAACATATCCAGTATTAATAAAAGGGTTAATCCAAAAAGCTAAATAAAATCTTAAACCAAACATAATCTGCTGATTATAAGGGTTAGGAAATGATAAAAAAGACCCATTACCAGTAAAATAAAGTCCTCTAAGATAAGAAGGAATAGGGTCTGAATCTTCTAAATCCGGGTAAAATTTTATACTTTCTCCTGTCATTATAGGCAAATTGTAAACTTCATCATAATAAACTCCAGAAATACTTGAAAATGTATACTTCACAGCTTTACCATTTTCATATTCTTCAAAGCATTCATTATTAAGTTCAATATATCCTATTGGACATTTATCAACACATAAATGTTCTAGTTTTTTCTTCATACACAGCAAACAAGTTCCTAAATTTTCATCATAATCATATCCAATATTACAAATACATTCAAAATTATCATAATATGAGTTTTCAGGACAATGAACACAATCATCTTCAAAATTACTACATTGAATACAATTGCTTTCTTTACATAAGTTACAGTCTGTAATTCTTCGACATCCATGCACGCATGTTGATTCACAAGGTTGACAAATAGAATCTTCTAGATAATATCCGAAATCACAATCCCATAGACAATTTACTTCTATTGAGTTTTGACATACTGTTATACTAAGTCCAAAAAGATCTAAAGCGGCATTGTATATTTTCATATTCCAAATAAACCCTGTAAATGAACCAGAAGACTTTCCAAGGACAAGAGGTGTATAAGTATCTCTATATGCATAAGGTAAAATATGAGTAATAGTTTCAATAGTACTTGGGAGTCTTATATACTTATGAGTGAAAACCCCATCAATATCCGAATATCCTTGCAAAGTTAAAATTTTCCATGAGTTTAAAGGAAATGCACTATAAGGATGATGAATATCAGGGTATATTCTAAATCTTAAATAACTCGAAAGAGAACTCAATTCAAATTGGTCTTTAGTGAAAATAATCCCATGCTGATAAACTTTTATATATAAAACTATAGTAAAATTGCAAGATATAGAAAAAGGACTACTAGTCATATAAGAATTAGGACTAAAATAATAACCTCTATTTATTGTAGGAATAGGATCATTATTATCAAATTCAGGATAATCATTATCTTCTATACCCATAGTAAAAACAACATCACTTATACTATCTATTTGCTCACTCCCAATATTATTAAAAATTGTATCAAAAACAGGGTCTTCATTAGTAAAGCATGTAAACCCAACAACATTTGCCCCAACAGGACAATGATCAACACAAACATTTCCAAGAAGATATCGAGAGTTCTCACAAGCTAAACATCTATAATAATCTGAACCATAACAATCAGAACATTCACTATGACAACATTTATCTGTAATTGTATAATGAAAACCTGTTAAACATGGAGAGAAATTTGTCCTATCACAAGGAATATCATAATTTGTACATGAATCACAAGCTGGGTATAAGCATTGATGACATGTTCCCCAGGTTGCACATCCAAGTAAACATTCTGGTTCACAATCCATGAATTTTTGTTCATAACTATTATAATATTGGGTTAATGAACATTGCCATAAATATAAGAGATCATTTGTTGGTAATGTGAAATCATAAATTGAGGTTTGCCATAAGGTTAGAGAATAGAGAAAACCGTTAAAGTTATTCAGCATATCACTACTAGCACCTATTTTTACGATGTTGGGATCATCATAGAGTAGATAACCGGTAAATGAGACATCTGAATAGGAATCCCCATTTGCGAAATGAGTTACAGTGGTTATGTCACCAGATACATCGATGACCATTGCAGAATAAACCCATTCATTATCAAAATATAGGTATTCTGTAGATATACCCTTTATATACATACTTGGGGATCTTAATCCAATTTCCATATGTGTTTGGGCAAATGATACAAAGTTCTGACTTGTCCAAATATTCCCATCATTCCACCCTAATACCCAAACTAATATAGAGAATTTATAATTCAATGATATAAGAACCGAACTTTCTAAATACATATTCAAGTCAAAATAAAGGCCACGTTGTTTTATAGGATAAGGGTCATCAAATTCATTATTATTAAAAGGTCCATATGTTGTTGAAGTACTTCCGCTATGAAAATATTCATAAATTTCTGAAAAATCATCGAAATGAATGTTTATTATAGGTGTTTGAAGATCATTTGCGTTATAAGGATTTGGGGTATTAAGACAAAGTCCATCTATAAGATCATAACCTGATTCACAAGTTGTACATAAAAGGGCACTTAAACCTATTGAACAATGATACGCAATATCACAATAAGGAGGTATATTAATATTACTACAAATAGTACAGTCATAAATATCATAACCTATACATAATGAGCAATATTCAGAATAACAGACTTGACAATTATTTGAAGATATACATGAAGGCCAAGTACTACAGGATGGATCACAATTATTACATGTTGATGTTAAAAAGTCATAGTATTGATTGTAATCACATTCTATCAGATAATCATTCATTGGATAGTGAAAAAATATATTTTGATATTCTAGATCATACAAAAAACCTGTAAAAGAAGTTCCTATTGTATGTCCTCCAATATAAAAATATACCAAATTAGTGTCACAACGAAATTCATAATCTAAAGTTTCGAATTCATCATAGCGTGATTTCACTAGTATATAATCTAAATATTGGGTAATTTCAAAAGTATGGACTGACCAATAACTAGAAGTAAAACTTCTTTCATAAGTAAATAAGCTTTGTGTTGCGCTTTGATCAGTTAATAGTATTTCATATACAATCACTCCATTAATTAATGAAATTTTTATATAAGTTGTTGTGGAGTCTTTAATTTCTAAAAGAATACCATCAGAAACAAATTTCGCAACTAAAGCTATTCTATAGTCTGGACCAGGAACAAAAGTAGTTAATGAAACAAGCCTGCTAGTTGATTCGAAATAAAATCCTCTATCAAAAGTTGGTATCGGACTCCATTTATTCAAATCATAAAACATTAAGCCTTCAGGGTGTCTAAAACTCGATGTTTGTGTTTGATACCACTTCATATTACTAGCGAAATTATCTTTAAAAACTGTTGTATCAGATGATTCCTCACAAGTATTTGTACCTAAATTTGTATCATAGCCACTTGGACAGTAATGTAAACAAGAAACACTATTATATAGATACCCTTCTGTACAAGAGCTGCAATAAGAATCAGAACAAAACAAATTTACCCCAAAAACTAGGTGTAAGCAAAATAAGGCCATAGTGTTTATCATTTTTATAAGAAACAATTATCATTTTTTTAATATACACCTTCACGTGAAATAGAATTTAGGCGAAAATACATCAGTCTTCCTACAATGCGAATGATGAAGGATTGGCCA
>MPUH01000495.1:0-50362 GCA_001970955.1 Stentor coeruleus
ATAATAGAACATCACTAAGATAAAAACTAATAATTATTATAATAAATATTTGTATAAATATATTTTTTAGGTTTTCCATAAGTATGTTATATGCTTTTAGTTTGTTATATTTTGAGTTTTATATGTTTTAGATGATTATATTTATGGTTTTGAAGTTTATTACAATTAGTTATGTTGATTTATATATTTATAGGATAGGAAATTGTATTGATGAAGATGATTTTATGAGTTTGCTTATTTCTCGTGAGTAAATTTTGAATTAAAAACTATTTAAAATTGTTAAGGGATTTTTTGTTATTAGATTTATATGATTAAGTGCTTAGATTTATTAACATTTAGAGATTTTGAGTTTAAGGAATGATTAGGATAAGGTTGGAAATGTTATGAAGAATAAGTTTTTAGTTGTTTTGAAGAGTATATTTAAGAAACTTTAGGGTTTATAAAAGATTTTATTATTTTATATATATTTAGATCTATTTATATTTATCTTGATATTGACTTGCAACTATAGAAATTATATGATCATATAATAAGGGTGGATTAGAATTTTAGGTTTGCTTAAGTATTTCTGTTTTTTAGGAAAGAAAACCTTACTAGAATTTCTAATAAAAAATCTTATTAATTAGCTAATAACATAAGCAAATTAAAACTTAGTATTTTAGTAATAAATAATACAATCATATAAGATAGGATTTGATATTATTGTTTTTTTAAACAGCAAATTTGGATTAGAATTTTAAATTTCTGTTCATATAATATTTTTATTAATTATGATGTCATACAGCTTTAAACTATCCAATTTATAAGCAATTCAGCATGTAAAGCTAAATATTATTTAGATATAAATACATTAGATTATCAGATTGATTTTTATTGGAAAATCTTATATTGATATGATTAATGACTATGAATTTCTATCATTTTCATATATAGTCTGACTTTCTATAATAACATAAGTTTAAAAATGTCTATAAAATAATTTATAGTATCTTAAATATATAATGCGCAAATTATATTAAATTCGTATATATTCCTATTATAATAAAGTTAAATATTCTTATAAATTTATATAGTCTCTAGCAATGCTAAAATTTTCAGTGATTGACTTTTATTAGTAACTTTTTCAAAATACACTATAAAATTATTAGGTTTTATACGCAGCAAAAACATAATTAATAACTTATTTACTATAAAAAATACTTCTAAAACTTAAAATATGCTTTAAGATTATATCAAACTCAAACATATTCTCTGAATTCGTTGGAATTATTTTATATGAAATCATTAATTTCTTTATTATGCTAAACTAAAACATTAGTTAGATTTGTCTGGAGATTATACATAATTCTTAATAATATCTGCGAAATTGTATCAAAACTATGACTTAATTTTGATTTTTTTATCAAAATACCTGCGAAATTGTATCGAAAACTTAAATTGGTTTTGATTATTTTGATTAAAACATAGATTCTTTGATATTTATACCAAATAAACTCAGATATTTAAGTTAAGTACAGTTTACATAAAAAAAGCTTTGAAATTCTAAACTAAAACTAAACAGTTATATGATAATAATGGAATATTTTAGCGAGTACTATGTGCAGCGTAAAGCCAAAGTAATGACAGAATTTTACGACCTTATCAACGAAACAGAAAAATACAGATTCAAAGAACTTAATGCTGCTGTAAAAATCGAAGCTCTATGGCGAATGTATCGTCAAAGAAAATATTACTTGCATCAGCAGTGGGCAATAAGCGTAATCAAAAGAGTATTCCGAGGGTACAGAACCAGAAAGAATTTCTGGAAGCTCACAAACATGGCTCTTTCTCATCAGCGTAAAAAGTTTTTTTCATCTGCAGCCCTGTCAATCCAAAGGATCTACAGAGGTTATTTTTCACGCAAATACCTTCATGATTTCTATGCAAGAAAAAAATACCTTAAGTACATTGATGGGAAAAATCAGAGAAGATTGGAAAAGATGAATAAATATCAACAGCAAAACTTTATTGAAGAACAAAAACGTCAAGAAGATTATGCGAGGATGGAATTTTTCAAGCTTTCAACAAATTTACATCATTTGACATCTACAAAAGCAGTACCTGGAGTTTATAAAGTTTTAGAAGAAGTCTCTGATTTTGGAAAGCATAGTTTAAAAACATAGACCACATGTTTTAAATAAGAATAAAATTTTTATTAGGGTTTGTGAAAAGTTTAGGGTTAAAGATTAAAAATTATGGATTTTTATATGGGAGTTAGAATGAATTATATGATTTTTAAATATGATTTTGTTTTTGATTTGAGATTTGGATTTAGAAAATATTTGGTTTGAATTTGGGTATATGATTTTACTAGATTAAGGATTTGAAGAATGAATACGAAATGGTTGAAATAATTTAACAGTTTTTTAATGTAGAAAAATATGCTTTGTAAAATGTATTAAAACTTAAATAAAAATATTCTAGTAGGTCCTTAGTAGAAAATAGATGTTATAATATCTAAGCTTCCATATAAAATTTTGATTATTTACTCTATGTAATAATGGAAAGTATTTAAACTTATGTTATTTAGCTAAGATTAACGCTAAAAAAACATCTACGAATTTATGAGTAGGAATCTAAAGCACAAAGGCAACATAATCATAACAAAAATCAAATTTTTATCCTATATAAAATCACAGTCTAACTATATAAGCGCTCAAAGTTTAAATTTTCTAAAAATCTTCCAAATCCAGCATTTCAAAGTTAATTTCTGCAAGCAAAGCATCTTCAAAACTACATATAACTCTCATTAAATTTTAAATTTCTAACACTACAAACCCTTTATAAAATATGAAATGCGAAGAGTGCTTATCATTAGAAGCAACCAACATATGTATTGAATGCGAGCAAGTCTTATGCAAAGACTGTGATGAAATCCTTCACAAAGGAGGTAAGCGAAAAACTCATGCAAGGCCATTGATATGTGGTGAATGTCGTGACCGAGCAGTTATTCAATGTATCCAATGCAACCTTTCTCTATGCCACAACTGCCAACAATTTCACTCTTCTCATATTATAAAACATATTGCCTCATCTAAAAGGCTAGGAGTCTTCTGGGATATATCCTCATGCAGACCTTCAAAGTCTGAAGATATTCAAATTCTGTTAAATGAAATAAATCAAAAGGTAGGTAACCCCGAGTTCATTAAAGCATATGGTGATCCTTGGGGTAAATGGAAAGATGCTCTTTCAACAAGTTCAGTCCTAAGCGTTAATAAAGCTGGAATTAAAACTTTTGAATCCTTATTATTAGATCTATCAATATCTTTAAATACAGGTCTAACCCATATACTTATAATTTCAACTCAATCACAAACTTTTGTCCCTCATTTGATGCAACTAAAATCTAATATGACTACTGTAGAATTCTGGCTTTCTTCAAGGATTTTACCTCTTCAAATCCAAGAAGCTCTAACTGAAGGGGTGAAAAAAAATAAGAACTCTCAGCTTGATATTATGATAAACTATCTTAGAGAAGAAGCTTTTAAAGGGAATATTCTTATAGAACTACAAGAATTAATTCAAATCCTTGAGTTGAAGATGAAAATTATAAATGATGAGGTTAGTCGTTTATTAGAACAAGCAGAAAAAAGTGGTCTTATTTACTTTTCTTGTAAAGAATTCGATAAAGAGACGATAAATTTTGTCAGTTTGCGAGTTGACAACTGTACATTGGAATGTTTAACATGGACATTAAGATCTTTATGTGTAGATGAGATGCTACCTAGTGAAAAAGCTATACAAGCTAGGATAAGAGAAGTTTTTGATTATAAACCTAGTGATTCAGAATGGCAAAATCTTATTTCTCAAGCACGTGGCCATTCACATGCTAGTTCTGCTCCTGAATTTAGTTTATTTTCCAAATCACCAACATTACCGAAATTTACATTTAAGGAAATTAATGATCCATCTAGTGGGAATAAAACTTTGGCTATATATCCGAATGGGGAATTATGGGAAGCTTTGGATAATCATTCGAAGTTTGGGGACTTTTTGGATATAAAGAAAACTCAAGAGTGGAAAGATTTTCTTAGTTTCTTGGAAAATTACTTTGTTCATAAAGGTTTTAGAAGACCGAAAAAAGATGAAGGACAGAAAACGATACCTGGAGGACGCTATGGTTGTGCGCAGTTTATTAAAGTATGTGGGCCGAATTCGCTTAAAAATTGCAGTCTTGGGAAACTTAGCTACATGGTGCAGTTAGCAATAAGTGAAGACTACCTTCGTTACCAACGAACTCTTCTAATCTGGACGGCTAACACGCATAATTTTGTTCCCAAAAACGAACTGAATAAAAAAATCCAAGGAATCAAACAAGCAACCCTTTCTATACTCGAAAAATACTCAGAAGGTGTAAGCCTAGCACAACTACCTCTGTATATAAAACGCAGTTTAAATTTTCCTTTAAACATCCAAGAACTCGGATATCCTAAATTAAAAGACTTACTCGCCACATTCCCTGAAGTATCTATCGAGTTAAGAAATACAAATCATCCATTTGCCATTTTATGTAAAGATAATAAATATACTACTCCACCTTTGATAGAAAATATATTATTTTGTATAACAAACATACTTAGCGACAAGAATTTTGGTATTGAAGTTCGGGATTTAGAAGCGCAGATTGTCTTTAAACTTGGTAGAATTGAATGGGTTTATTATAAAACATTATCTCTAGGAGATTTTATTAGGGCACATGGGAAGAACCAGTTTGAAATAGTTAAAACAAGAGACACTTTTATGATTTTTAAAGCTAAACAGCATTGCTATTCATATTTTTATGAACCGATTGGTGAGGATTCTTGGGATTTTCAAAATGATCGAGTATCATCACCAACGGTTTTACATCATAGCTCGCTAAGTTCAGAACCATATCCAGGGCATATACCACGAGCATTAAATGTTTCTGATTTACCAGTTGATTTTATTAGACCAAATGCTGAAGAGCCAAACTATTTTTTCGATTCAGGGACTAGTAGCACAGATTTTTCCTATTCGTTGACTCGGTATAAAAGAGAGAATGGTGAGAGCCAATCAAAATTCCCTTTTGCTGAACATATTCATATTAAAAGTGAAGACTTGGGAAACCGGCTTAGAAGCAGTGATAGGGATAGCTACTCATGGCTTGATTACTCAAGTCTCAGACCTCCCCCAGGGTTTGAGTAATGTAAGTAAAAATATATTTTATATAAAATTGATGCTTGTTAGTTGATGAAAAGTATTTTAGGAATTGGATTGAAGAAAATAAAATATTTTTAAGTTTAGGATAAGGTAAAAATTATCAAATTTAAAAATAAAAGAAGTTGTAAATAAAGGAATTATATGTATTTTCTTTTAATTGTATATGAAAATGAGAAGCTTATAATGTTGTGAATAAATTTTAGTGTTAAAGAAATAACTGTTTTAATTGATGAAGATTTAAAAGTTTATTTATGTTAGGTTTTTAATAACTTAAGAAATTAAGTTAGAATTATTTTTAAAGAGGAAGATCTTAACCCCAAAGTCATTTTTATTTTTAATCAAAAAATTTTACTTTAACAGAATCAACTTAAATATTCCTATTTTACAATAAAAGTCGTACTTTAAGACAATTACAAAACACTACAATGCATCTAATTGACTATAGAAACGATTAATCTCACAAATCAACTTTATCAATAGATCATATATAAAAACAATCATTTACTAAAAATCAAAAGCTAGAATAACTATTTAGCATCATTTATACAATTTAAACCTTAAAAATTATGGTAAATTCAATAAACTCCAATAAACTATCTTTCAAACCCAATCAATAACCATTTAAAATCACACCTATCACCAACTCAATCTCACCCTGAATAATTCCCACATCTCTGCCTACAAGTTTTTTTTCAAACATAATTCTACTATAAAATTTATGTAAATACAAAAAAACTATGAAATAATGAATAATTATCATATATATGATGAAATTGGCAGGGGAAAGTTCTCAGTAGTATACAAAGGCAGAAAAAAAAAGAGTTTCGAGTACCTCGCAGTCAAATCAGTAGAAAAAAACAGGCGGAAAAAAATCCTCAATGAAGTCAAAATTATGCATACTTTAGACAACGAGCATATCTTAAAGTTCTATAACTGGTATGAAACTCGGAACCATCTTTGGATAATTTTCGAGTACTGCGCAGGTGGATCTTTAAATACTATAATTGAAGCTGATAAAAAACTCCCTGAGGACACAGTCATATTATTTGCCCTTGACCTTATCCAAGCATTATTCTACTTGCATACTAATGGGGTGATTTATGGTGATTTAAAGCCTCATACAATCCTCTTTACAGAATATGGGGAATTAAAACTTGGGGATTTTGGTTTATCAAAACGTGTAGTTGAGTTAATACAAGTTGAAGCTAACACAGAGAAAAAAGGTACACCTTTTTATATGGCTCCAGAGTTATTCCAAGAAGACGGTGTGTTGTCTTATTATTCAGATTTTTGGAGTTTAGGTTGTGTTTTATATGAGCTGGCAACAGGCCAGCCTCCTTTTGTCTCATCTTCATTACAAGAACTCATGCAGAAAATCTTAACAGAAAATGTGCCAAGTATATCAGGATATTCAAATGAGTTTAATTGTTTAATATCAGATTTACTTCAAAAAGATTGTGCTAAAAGAATTAGTTGGAATGAATTATTAGGAAATACTATATGGGGTGTTAAATCTAGAGTATGGAATGGGACTATGCCTCCACAACCTTTATATGAAAAATATTTAGCTTCAAAAGGACTTGTACAAAGAACTCCTGCTAATAATTCTTTTAAAACTCATATACCTAAAGTTGATGTGGTTAGGGTTTCACAGAATATACATAAAAATTTACTTAGGGAGTCTAGAGAATATTCGCAACAAAATTTTGAAAGCGCTGATGTTAAATTATTGGATAAGGACCAGATTTTGGATTTTGGAACGCATAATCAGGAATTTGAAGATCCAGGGAAAGAGGCAGATGAAGAAGTTTATGAGGAAGAAAAATCTTCAGTTTCGGAAAAAAGTGAAAAAGTTGAGAAAGTTGAGAGGATTGATAAAGTTGAGAAGGTTGAAAAAATTGAGAGAATTGAAAAGATTGAAAGAATTGAAAAGAGTGAAAAAAATGATAAAAGTGGTGTACAAGATAAAAGCGAAAGGGTGGAAAGATTAGAAAAAAGTGAAAGGGCAGATAAAAAATTAGAAAACTCAGAGTCAGCATCGAAAAACAGTAACTTTAGACCAATGACCATACAAGCAAAAGTTCGAGAAATCACAATTGAAGACAAAAACCACCAAAGGTCCAACAGTGCTCAAAACACTCCATCAAGTCGTTCATTAAACAAAGCACCTCCTCTCTCAGAACTCATCGTTCATTCATCCGATAACACAGTCAAACCTATAGTCGGGAACAAAGAAATTGACAAACCTTTCGACCTAACATTTTCCACACAAACCTTTGGTTTCCCAACCTGGTCACAAGAAGAAGTTTTTTCAAACAGTGAATCTTCTCAATTCGAAGAACATTTTCACTTTATTTTTTCAGCTATCAATACCCCATCAGTAGATAAACAAAATCTTCTGGCATATTTTGAATCTTTAATAGTAAATTCAGCAGTGGCAAATAAACTTATCAACTCAGTCTTTGTAAACATCTTCATTAAAATGTTAAAAACTGGTAGAAATGCTCTTGTAAAAGCAAGAGTCTGTTCAATACTTGGTCAATTATTAAGACACTCAACACTTATAAATATTGATTTATCACAAAGTGGCCTTTGTCAAGCTTTAAGTGAACAAGTTCGAGATAAAAATGAAAAACTTAGTCGTAAAGCTATGGCCGCTTTAGGTGAGTATTTGTTTTATGCAGCAACACAAATGGATGAAATGCAAGGTGAATGGGATATTCCAAATGCAATTTTTGCTTTGGTTATAAGAACTAGTAAAACAGCTGAAGATGAAGCAGTTAAGTTTTATGCTTGTAAAACTATAGAAAATATATGCGCACAAAGTGTTAAAGCTGGGGTAAAATTCGCTGTAAATGAAGTTTTGATTAATATGATCAATATATACAACAATTCGAAATATGAAAGTTTTAAAACTTCTGCTGCTGTAGCTTTGTCACATATTATCAGGCTAAACTCTTCATTAGTCCCAGTTTTTATGGAGAAATTCTCAGTTAAGTCTTTAATTACAGCAATCAGTGAGGAACAGCCAAGGATCCAACAAGCAATTTTGACTGTGATTTTGTATGTTTTTATGAGTGAATCAAGGCATTCGTTAAATCTTACTGAAGACAGGTTTTTTTTGACTAATATTGTTTCATCTTTAGAAAGTTCTGCTATTGTTATTAGAGGTAAAGCTTTACTTGTTGTTTATTTTGTAGCCAGAGCCAACTCCAAGTCCTTAATGAAACTTGGGGAATTGAAGCTTTTTAGTATTATTGAAAAACTTCTTAGAGATATGTATAAATATGTGCAAAATTGTATGTCACATTTATTAGAATGTTTAGGGGATATTGCATTAAGTGGACTTAAAAACATGCATGATGATATAAGAAAATCCAAGGCGCCAATGACCCAATCTGTTATGCTTATTATAAACTCTCCAGCTTGTGGACTAAAACTTCCTTATCAACAATGTCTTAAATGTATTTCTGACTGTTTAAACCTAACGAATCTTAACAGTGAAAATCTTCAACAAGTCCTCTCAGTCCTTGAAGCTATGATTATCCACACAAAATGCATTATTCAACACTGTGATTGTATTGTCACAACAATCCTACCAATTCTCATGAACCCTCGTAAATCCAACGACACAGACACTCGATTCCGATGCTTGAAAATTTTCTCTGATATCCTCATACCTTTTCTATATGAAGAATCAATATACGACATAAGCAATCAAAACAAATCATCAGCAAAATCTATAAATGAAATTATAAGCAAACTTCTTCTTCCACAATACCCTGAATTCCTTCAAGATATTGACCCTATACCATTATATTCTCTTAAACTTCTTAGTGCTATTCTTGATCGCTGTATATCTTTTACATCATTTATTAAAAAACTTAAACTTATCCCTGTTATTATAGAAAACTTCCAAGGTGGGCATCCAAAATTAAACCTTCATCTTATATCAGTAGTTAAAAGAATAATTGAATCACATGAATTAACTTTAGAAGAACTTGGTGATCTTGGGCTTATAGATAAAGTAAGTTCAGTTATGAGGGTAATACAAGAACAAGATTGGTGTGTTGAAAAAATGCTTGATATTCTTTATGAACTTTTGTATTTAACAGCTGATTCTATTAGGGCGAAAAGAGTTGATCATTTAGCTTTGAGGATTACAGAACCTTTATGTGAGAATTTCGTATCTTGTACTAAGATTTTAGGATTTATAAATGAACCTGTACTTTTTATATAGGGTGTTACAGATAAAAGCGCTAATTGTATTTCGTTGCTTTTACAGCTTTATGCGCATAAGCTTGCGACGAATCCTTCAGCTGAGATTGTTAATGCGTTGATTGTTGTTTTGGGGATTGATAAGTCGAATTTGCAAAGGCGAGCGTTGAGGGTTATTAAATCGATCATAGCATCAGGGAATAATGTTGTTATCCCGCCTGAGGTGCTTAGCAAGTTAAAAAGCACGAATGATAAAGAGATAGCAGATATGATAATCAGTTAATTATTAAGAAATCGTAGATTTGCTAGCTTTGAAGTAGGATGTTGAGGAATTTTGGATGAGGTTTTGGAATAGGATTAGAATTGTGTATTGATTTAAAGTAAACTAAGCATTTATCATGATTTTTTTAAGTTTTTTCTCTTATCATCATCAGAATCTCTTCATCCAATTATCTCTATCAGAAAAAATACTGTTAAAATCCTTAAATCATGTATGAAATACTTGAAAATGTTTTAAGCCTCATTTAGTACCCTTATGGAAACTATTAAGTTCAATGTATTTTAGAATACTGAAAAGAAAAAATCGCTTTTAAGTTCATGTCCTTTATTCAAAGTAAAGTATCGCAATTATGCTTATAGAAATACTCATCAAATGTTATGGAAAAACTATAAGGATAGAAAATATAAGTGTTTTTGTAGTTAAAAAATTACTAGATCAGTATAAGATTAAAGAAATTGCAGCTATACACTTAGAAGTGCTAGTGCTGAGNGTTTTTGTAGTTAAAAAATTACTAGATCAGTATAAGATTAAAGAAATTGCAGCTATACACTTAGAAGTGCTAGTGCTGAGAAGAAACTTGATCAGAAAAAAAATTATTTAATATATTTAAGGTAGTTACTTTAGGGATTTAAACCCCANGAAGAAACTTGATCAGAAAAAAAATTATTTAATATATTTAAGGTAGTTACTTTAGGGATTTAAATCCCAATGCTTNTAGAAGTGCTAGTGCTGAGAAGAAACTTGATCAGAAAAAAAATTATTTAATATATTTAAGGTAGTTACTTTAGGGATTTAAACCCCAATGACTTTATGGAAGGTAATTATGGAAAACTTAAATCTTTGATTATATTCAGTTATAAAGTGCTGATATTTGGATTTTGTCTTGAGATATTATGAGCAAAATTATAGTATATAGGCTTTTGTATATGAGTTAAAATTGAAATTGTATAAAAGGTTTTGATTTGATGTATTATTGATAAAAATGAGGAAATTTATAGTTGAAATGGTTTATGTAATAAAAAACACAATTTTATGTAAGATATAGTGAATATATTTACCCAATAAAGTTTCTATTCAGATTATTACTATAATTTCAATATGAAATTTCAAAATCAATACAACTTATTAAAGTAATTTCATAGCAATAGTAAAATAAGTATTTACTATGCATCATGTATTTCCTGAATATTTTTTTTTTGATTATAAAATTTTTATGATTATCTTATTCCTAACTTTAAGTGCATTTTTTTGATTTCTGCATTAGGATATACAAATATTAATGAAATACTCAACCTTATCAACAAAGCCTAATTATATAAGCCATAATATATTCTTATCTAAACTTTCATCAAAGTTTGTTAAATGCTTCACACAATCTATTATAATAAAACTAACCCCAATTTTTTTGAATCTTTGAATTCTTTCTCATTATCCATCTTATAAGCACTATTAGCATATTAGGCATTAATGGAATATTTTCGAGTTCCCAAGCGATATATCTATTTTCACACATAATCCAATAAATTCTCTATTTCATGCCGGTTATCCATAAGCTTCCTAATAAAAATCACTTCTAACTACCTAAATCAACTCAAAAAAACCACATCATGACAATATCCCTTCCCTTCCCTTCATCTCACCGTATCCTAATCAAAAAAAATCTTATCCCAGCTAATCCTAATAAAAACTGTCTAGAGAAGATCATTCCTAAATTAACTAACTAAACCTTATAACTGGCCACAGTTTGATATAACCACTGGTCTCCTTGTTCTTCCATTTGGTGATCCTTCAGCTTCCATAGCTCCGTAAACCTCCATTCCAGAAACAACTCTTCCAAATACAACGTGTTTTCCATCAAGCCAAGGGCAAGGAACAGTTGTAATGAAGAACTGTGAACCATTAGTATTTGGTCCAGCATTTGCCATAGAAAGCATTCCAGGTTCAGTGTGACGAACGGTGAAGTTTTCATCTCTGAACTTTTCACCATAAATACTTTCACCACCTGTGCCATCTCCTCTTGTAAAGTCACCACCTTGGATCATAAACTGGGGAATTATACGATGGAAGCCACACCCGCGATAATGCAGTGGTTTGCCAGAACGACCCATACCCTTTTCTCCAGTACATAAAGCTCTGAAATTATCTGCAGTATTTGGAGTTTGGGTAAAGAGCTCAAAAGTTATACGCCCCTGCAGGGTTCCCACCAATTGTTACGTCAAAGAAAACTCTAGCCATTAATAATAGGGAATTTTATTTTTTTAACTAAGATATATTGGAAGTGAATTTTGGGATTTAGAAGGATTTTTAGTTTAGGATTTTGATAGGAAGATCATGTGGGTTTGAAACAAGGGCTTTGTAGATGTTTTTTATAACTTTTTATGAGTTTGTTCTGGTTGAGGGCTTGAAGATCGGAAAGAGGATGATATGAAGATGGAAGTTGGTTTTTTGGCTTTAATGCTTTTTGGTAATGTTTATAATCATTTTATTTGCTACTTTTGCAACTTGAATGATTATGTATAATATTAGCTTTTATATTTGATAATTATATTTACTATGAGAAATTGTGATACTCTTATAGAAATTTATATGTTAATAAGCTTATAGTTAAACATTTCTTATAGTAATACTTTTATATTGATAAAATTAGGTATGAAATATATAGTAAAAACTGATTTAGTTTATCTTATTGGATATGTTTTATCATATAGTTGATGGAATTTATATTATTTCAAAACAAAATTAATAGAATAGTATGAAGTAGGGTTTAGTATTAAATAAAGCTTGTAATAATGTTTTGATAAAGTTTAGGCTATGAAATGATATATCAAGCGATAATTTTTATCTTATTGAAATTTTGGAATATTATATCCAGTGGCTTATGTAGGATTAAAAATTTGGTTAGGATATTTTTTTTGATCAAACTTAAGATAACTTATGAAATCTTATATGTAAATTGTATTATTATTATACACTAAATATAGTTTCGAATAAAATTGTATATTATATACAAATAATCAAATTTTCAATCATATTTTAACACAAACTTCCTCGTACAATTATATTAAAACAGCATAAGACTTTTGCTCTTCTAATTAAAACAGAATTTATATTTGGTATATGTATCAATATAAGAAACTTTCGTAATTAAATTTTACCTAGTAAACTATTAATAAGAAAAAGAATTATTCAATATATTAACTATAATTATAACAAGAAAATTTGACTTTATATTAAAATCTTATAAAATTATCTTAGATTTAACTATTTTACTTAATATCATTGAAAGCTATTCAATTTTATTTTTCAAAGTCAATAAAAAGTTTTATCATAAATATTCCAGTTTCGCCATTACTAGAAAGATGAAATTTTAGTTTTTGTAAGTCAAAAGAAACTAGAAGAAAACGAACATCTGAAAAAACTTATATACCAAAGAAAACTGGAACTTTAAAAAAACGAAAAAATGTCTGAAAGGTTTGGCTTAACGATTTTAGACTTAACTTTCAATATAAAACTATGTTCCATAAGTGAAAAATTATAGCTTAAACTTTGTAATTTCATTATAAAAAGTTACCTTAACAAGAAATTAAGTATTAAAGTACTGAATAAACTCCTAAAAAGACTACTTTTTTTATGCATATCAAATCGATATAACCTCAGCTGCCCATAACCAAGCCAAAATGCTTAGAAATCTATTTCTAATCAAAGGAAACTACATAAATATCAGTATTTTAGTTATTCTAGTTGGGCAAATTGATGGGGTACTATCAAGAATTAGTGACTGAAATCATATAATTATTTACCAAAGCAAACTATATAAGATTAACTATTATAACAAATAAAGAAAATACATAGAGTAAGTTTTATAAATAAAAAACCCTTAAAAGTCTTTAAATGCAACCTTTAGCTTTTTTGCATTAGTTCAGCTGATAATATTTTTTACAAAACCATTTAAAAAGCATATCATAAAATTTGTTACAAAATAACATCATAAAATGTTTACAGAGCCTTCAAGAATCCAAATCATTATTTTTTATTCATTGACATAAAACAAGATTCATATAAAATTGTATAATAAACTTTATATTTTATAACAAATTATTTTACTCATCCTACACTACACCATCATAATCTTATCTAGTTTATGAGAGTACAGCCTTTAGAAAACTTTTCCCTATTTTCACAACATGTCCACCATTTAACAACATGATTCCACTTCCCCGAATGATGCAAAGTCCTCCATTCTTCAATTTCCTCATAAAGTTCTTCTTTGCTTCTCAAAAACTCTTCAACTTCATTTTTTTTCTCTTGAGCCTCAGCCATAAGTTCATTAAGTTCATTTTTTAACTCATTTTGTATATTCCCCCTTGCTTCTTCTATAATCCTCACAAACTCTTTCAAATACTCTTCATTTATATTGTTATCCATAAAATTTTTGAAACTCAAAACACAATTGCATATTTCGCTACAAATAATAGGACTATTTTGTGCTTTATTTTTTTTTACAAACATAATATCACATACTGGGTTTATACATTTCACTTCAGAAAAATCACAGTCTTTTTCATGATCGTTTATATCTTTGATTCTACCAACATACTCGCAGCCATTTGAAGAAAAAAAACATTTTATTTTTAGTTTCATATAAGAAAGAAGGGCGAATTTAGAAGGTTGGTTGACTTGGAGGTTTTCACATCCATAAGGACATTTAAAAACATTACTCACACAGTTTTTACACATGAGGTTTTGGCAATATATGCATTCCTGGGGTTTATTGACGATTTTTTTACAGAAAGGGCATTTGAAAAAATCGTCTATTTCACCTAGAAACCTATCTAGGGGAAATCCTTCGTTATTTTGATTATTAAAGTCTTCATCTGAAATTGTTTCGTTTGTAGTCGTTGTTGTAGTT
This sequence comes from Stentor coeruleus, assembly GCA_001970955.1. Lineage (NCBI taxonomy): Eukaryota > Ciliophora > Heterotrichea > Heterotrichida > Stentoridae > Stentor > Stentor coeruleus. The sequence goes on from MPUH01000495.1 coordinate 14,628, forward strand.
ATTGGGGTTTCTATACTTGAAAACATGCTGATATAAGTGTTGATTGAAGACCTTTCGATAAGTGAATCATCGTATAAACCTTGAGGTGTTGGAGATCTTATAAGTCTTGAGTATGTTGCCACTGAAACAAATACTGGAGGCAAAATTGGTCTTTGTAAATATGTAAAATGCTTGTAGTTCAGAGTTTGACTGGAAAGGAGGATTTTACCTGATTTTGTCCTATCCATTGTTTATTTTGCTATTGAGTTTAAACTACTAAGTAATTTATATTTGAAGAAGGCTTATCGTATAGTTGAACTTTATATTGGAAAATTATAATTTTTGGAGTTAAGATTTTCACATATTGCTTGGGTTGTGGTTTATAGTAGTGATTTTTATGAATTAAGATATTTTATATGGTGGTTTTGATGTTTAAAATATTTATTTCTTATGCGGGTTATATAGTTTTAAAGGGAATTCAATGGGTTGAGGTGGTTTGGTATGTTATGGCATGCTCCTCCCATTTTCTCTAATAAATTCATTTAGTTTACATTAAATAATAAAAGACTTTCATATACAAATACCAATATCATAAACAAAAAAAACAAATAAATCATTATCCTATTTATCATTACCCACAAAACATTACACAACTTTCAAAAACCCAATCCTAACTAAATGTGTCTCAAGTAGACTCAATTCAGACTGATCATATCTTCCACTATGTCCACATGAAAGTGGTAAAAGATACCCAGCTTTCTCATATTCGAAATGATGCCTAAAAGTGCTTATCTCCTCACGTCCTGGGGATAAATCTCCAACAATCTTATCACTAACAAAAACTTGGTTTCTCAAATACACAATTATTTTCGATAAACATTTTTCAAGATTTTTCGTCTCTCTACAAATATCAACAATAGCAATTTCACTAGAATATTCATGTTCTTCTAAAGCTTCTTTTAATTCTCTAACACTATTAACAAGTTTTTCTAATGCTCGAGCTCTGGTCATATTGATTTCTGCAGGTTCTACTGGCAAAAAACTACCCCATACATCAAGAACCATAAGCCAAAGTTTCATAGACAATTCTTTATTTTTATCAACCAAAACACTACTCAAAAGTTTCCCACCTGCATCCAAATTGTCTAACACAGTAAAAACCTGACACAATAAATTATTAACAATTTCATCATCATTTCCTTCACTATACTTGGCAACAAGTTCACAATTACTAGTATTTGTCAAGTCAACTATCCCAGAGTTTCTTTCTTCATTTTTATTATACTTAAAAGCAAATTCCATAAGTGCATTAAGCGCATTAACCATAATCCCTGTATCATTTTGATTTAAAATATGATAGTATTTATCAATATCCAACCTAGCAGGTTTTATTCCTTCAGCAATTTCAAGACCTCTAGTTTCTATAAGCCTTATCGCAACACCAGATTTAAGTGATACTAAATCATTAATCATATTATCCTGAGGATCAGCAGATATAATTTTATAACAATTTACATACAAATAATCCAAAGCAGAATTTGTATCCCATCTACTGACAAGTTTCATAATAACTGTTGCCCATTTCCCGAAACTATATTTAACAACTTCATTTAATCTATCAAAACTACGGTCAACAAATAGAAAATCCACTTCATAAATCCTAGCTATATGTGTAGCTACTATACCCCCAAGACTTTCTCCATGAATTCCAAGTAATTTAACTTTTTTTGTATCCCTTAAAAACTCTACAATAGATTCAGCATCTTTTTTCATAGACTCAGGATCTGGACTTCCTGTACTTCTTCCATATCCTCTATAATTCCATAGAAAAACATTAATCCCTGAGTTTACATAATATTCTAACCATTCACTTTGATAGAGAGCAAATTCATATAAACCCGCATTTGGGTTACATAAAATTATTGTTGGAGGATCTTGAGCTTCTGGTGCTGTAACATACATACAATCAATTAGAATTTTACCTATTTGTAATGATATTGGCTCACAATCGTATCGGCTTTGAAGCTCTAAACGCATTTGATCATAAGTCCCCAGGGTGCTATCAAAAAGCCACCTTTTGACTTTATTGAAAATATTGACGTTTCCACAACTTTCTAATAGTCTTGATTCTAGATTTAAACAGATTGTATGAGAATTTGTTATTGATTCATTTTTAGGATAGTCTTCTGAAACTAATCCTTGCCAATCTTTATCATCTTGAGCCTCATCTATGAAATCCCAAATGCTTTCGGATTTGGTTTCTGAACAGATACGGCATACTTGTAAAGAGCACTGGAAATCTTTTAGAATGGAGAAAAGAGTAGCTCCTTGTTTTGTTAAGGTTTTGTTTTTTTCTTCGATTTCATAAGTTTCAATGATTGTGGAAATCATTCTTTTGGAGTATGTTGTCGCTTCAATTGCCCTTTCAAAAAATTCGACTTTTTCACAATCGGAACTTTTGTCTAGAAGAATTTCAAGGCAAATTCTCAGGTCTTGGACTTTCTGTAAGAGTTGAAGGCACATTTCTCTACAGAAATGAGATTCTATTGACCTTTTCCATAACCAGAATGATCCTGGGAATACTGAAAGTCTGACAATTAGTTTAAGGATGCAGTGCAAACAGAATATAAATAAGAGGATTGATCCGAATGAAGTGATAATTTGAGAGATGAGGTAGAATATGTATAGGATTAAAATAAACAAAGAAAGTAGGGTAAAGATTACTAGGCCGATTAGAATTTTGATTTTCCTTCCGGTTGGGTCTTCCATATATTTTTAATGAAAGAATAAAAAATACAAGTTTTTAGTGATTTATGGCTTTTGTGTAGGATTTAGAATGAAATTGGTATAGCTATGATGAAAATTACTTGAATATATTATGTTAAGGTTAAATATATATATTTTTTTAGTTAGAAATTAATGTAATACTAATAAATATAAAGTTCATATACTTATAAAGATAATAATCCAAATATTCTTTATTTATAAATCAATCAGATCTTATAAAAAATAATTAGATCATTGTTATTTTGAGTCNAAAGTTCATATACTTATAAAGATAATAATCCAAATATTCTTTATTTATAAATCAATCAGATCTTATAAAAAATAATTAGATCATTGTTATTTTGAGTCTATGAAAAATCTTCTCCTAAAATTTTATCTTCCAACTAATTTTGAATTTTTATAAATACAAATATATCATTTACTCTTTGTTTTAAATTACCTTATAACAAACTAACTCATTTTCTTTCATTTTTAAGCTGTTCCGAACTAATGCTAATTCTATGATCCAGACAATTATTAAAATATAATCAAATAAATATGCTAGTCAGGAATCTCAGAAGGTTATTCGCCGAAGTAGTTAAAAGCGAAGGCCTAGTTGTCCGTATGCATTCTCCAACCTGGACAATCTTCCACAATTCCACAGAAGTTGAGACCATAATCTTTGAATCACTAGACGGAGGCAGAGGTATAGTTAATAATCAGTTTATGGTTTTCCAAACAACTTTAAACCCAGGAGTGATTGAAGTTCATTTAAAAGGTGGGGCAATCAAGAAATTTATACATGTAGGAGGAGTACTACAGAAAAACACTGATAATTCTGTGGACTGTGCATTATTTGAAGCTTTTTCTAAAGAGGATATTGATTGGGAGTCTTTGAAGAAAAGTGATGCGTTTTCACAAGAGCCAGTAGGGGACACATCTACTGAAGGGGATTTTTTAAGAAAACTTGGTCATAGTTTGAGGGACGACATTGTCAATAGTTCCGCTAGTTTAAGCTAAGTATTAGCAATCAGAAATATGGGTATTGGAAAAAAAGTTAGGTGTTAATTGTCATGGAAATTTAGGGATTTTTTGAGATTCTGTGGAAATAGGCACTTTTTTGAGAGGATTTTATGAAGATATTAAAATTAAATCTTAGGAATAGGTAGATAAATCGTAGTTTGGGCTTCAAAAAATTTTACCTTAAATTTTATGGGAATAAATATTTTACTTATGGACAAGAATATTATAATGTATCACAAAAGGAAGGATAATTTTCAAAGTTTGATATGTATATTTATGTAATATAATCAGGTATTCCAAACTGCATAATAAATCCCATCTATTTTCTAACCACTTCTTATAAAACATATTATTATTTGTTATAAAAGTTCACAAAATTAAAAAAATTATCATTATTTTTTACATCTTTGCACTAAGTAAACTATAAATTTTTCTTTGATTTGGGTTATTTGAATTCAAAGTCTAAGTTTTTTTTTCATGTTTTTACTGATTTTTATGCTAGTACTGATGTGAACTATTACATGTAAATTTTTTTATATAAATTCTTTTACTTCATTTCTAAACCTTTAAAATTAAACTTTCCATTTTCCTTGCTTAAAATTACCATATCCAATGCAAAATCCTATTCCCCAATCATCCATTCACAACTCCATTATTTCTCCTTTAAACTTAATAATTTCCCCAATATGGTCACTTATGATTTCCATATAATTTTTCCATACGTGAAAATTTTCTAATAAAAGTCTTGACAGGATCATCAAAACATAATAAAGACAAAGTGTTATGGATTATTAGAAAGAGTCTTAAGAAGTTTTGTTATAGCTAAAATTCCGAACCCAATACCTAGATAGACTAAAGATTTCTGGTTAAGGGCTGGAGTTGGCCTCAAGGCTTTAGTTATTTCTTTAGGCTTCGTCTTAATATCTGAAATTACTCTTTTTTGATAATTTACCTTGAGACAACCAAAAAGCTTTGAGGTATTGGCTTTAGAGTAATAGTGGAATTGTTTTGAACTAAGCAAAGTATTAAGTCCAGGTGTTGGTCTTGGGATTTCTACATACTGCTCTGGCTCCTCTGGAATAATATTCATTATTACGTTTACAACTTGCTTTACAAGAATTTTGTTTATTTTTCGATTACCGAACTACCAGAATCACATTTTTTATATGAGTTTGGGGCTTTGACTGAACTGTGGGAATTTTTGTTAGGAATTTGACTGAGGGATTTTAGTTTTTTGTGAGGGTTTCGATGGATTTAAAAATTTCTGACAAATATTATATAAGGAGTCATTGGGTAAGTTGGAAATAAGCTCGTTAAGATAAAGGAGTTTTTTTCTTATAAAAAGACTTATTTTTATGATTTTTTGGATTTCTGTTTANATTTCTGACAAATATTATATAAGGAGTCATTGGGTAAGTTGGAAATAAGCTCGCTAAGATAAAGGAGTTTTTTTCTTATAAAAAGACTTATTTTTATGATTTTTTGGATTTCTGTTTAACAAAGGTCTTTAGGGATCATACAAAANAAGAAAGGTCTTTAGGGATCATACAAAACAGAACTTTAACAAAAAAAATTGTTAGAAATCAGTGGGGAAATGAAATATTTATAAAGAATAAACTTAGAAATATATACTAAAATTTAAGGGTTTTATTGTTTAGGACATAATAAAAATTATCATGGAAAGTGCTATTGAAATAAGGGATTTGTAAAGAGGATATTTACAAGATATAAAATAATTATGTTTAAGTATTATGAAATGATATATTATTATCATATAATTTTTATCATGAAACCAATTTTTACTCTAAATAACTTAAAATATTTTTCTAACTATATTTTTTATTACAATACAAGCATTTTTTCCTATTTCTAACTACCATATTCTCATATATGCATCTCCCATGATAAGCATGTCCACATGGTAAAATTCTAGTATCTCCATCATTTATAAAATTCCCATGACAAAATTTGCAGAATTTGCAGCCGAAATAGCTAAGATTTTCATCTAAAGGTACAACAAGAGCGACACTAGTAAATGTTAAATAATTGATTGTATCAGGTGGGTACACAATCTGTGGAATAACGTTTTCTATATTATCTAATTCCACTATTTGTAAAGGTGCCTCATTAGAAGGTGAACTATTAAGAGCTATAGATGATCGATCATTTATATGTGATATTTCTTGGCTTTGAGGTCCTTCGAAATTTTGTACTTGTTGATAGCTTATACGTTGTTTATTTCCTCCTTGAGTAAAATTCGATCTTTTTTTTATATGATATATTATCATACAAGTTATTCTGTATATATATTACAATATCAGAACCACTCCAACAATTACTGGGATAATAATCGATACCACATTAGACCCAACATAAGTTTGTCTACACTTAGAATCACCATCTAACTCAAACCCACTCAAACATTTTGTGCATTTTTTACTATTCGAACATGTTTTACAATTCTTAGGACATTTAATACAATAATTGTTTTCCTGATCTAAAACATACTCATTTTCACAATAATAACAAGTCCCTTTAGTACTATTACACGATTTACAGTTTAAAGGGCAGCAAAACCCATTTTCTACTTTATGTCCATCAGCACAAACTTCACAAATATTCGCTGAGTTCGAACATTGTTTACAATTTTCATCCAAACAACCATTTTCGCATATATTTTCTGTTAAAGTATACCCATTTAAGCAAATATCACAGATTTCACTATTATTTATGCATTCACGACAATTAGCGTCTCGACATTTTACACATATCCCATCATGTAATCTATAATTATCATTGCATTTTCCACAGATATCGTCTTCAATACATTTGACGCAGTTTTCAATCCCACAGGTTAAACAGTTACCATTTATCCCAAAGGTGTAATTGTTTTTACAAGTTAGACAGTTATTTTTATTACAAGAATCACAGCGTTGATTTTCACAATCTTCAGTATTTCTTGAGTTTTGAAGGCAAATGTTTGGGTAAAAGCATAGGCAATCTTTAGGACATTGAGGATAACAACGGTCTTGAAGTAGATTGTAACCTTTTATACATTTGACACAGTTATTTGTAGTAGAATAAGTCATACAGTTTTCTATGTTTGAAATAGGTGAAGGGTTTGAGATTGGTAGGCAGCCTGATATGAGATCTCTTTTATATCCAGGTAAGCAATTAATGCACATAGGAAAAGGATCGGTTAAGCAAATTTCGCAGTTATCCAATGGACATGCTAAGGAAAACTGGACATATATAAAGATGAAGTACATTTTATTATATTGAATTAATGTAAGAAAATTATGAACAATGTGCTTGGAAAATGAAAACTATTATCAAGGATAAATAAATATATATGTAAACAGTATAATCACATAAAAGGTATTTATTTTTTTACTTCAAGTATCAAGTAAATTTTATATTTTCCAAAATAGCCTATCATAACAAATCTATCATCCCTATTAAACTAAATCATATTCCAAAAATTTCAAATATCAAAACACTTACATTTATATCCCAAACCAAAAAACAATTATAATCTATCATCGAAAATTTTTATATCAAAATAAACCCGCTAAAATCTTAAAACAATTCCACACTCCCTACACTTAAAAATATATACTTACCTAATATATCTTTAAAAAAAAATCCCATTATTATGTTCTGCAAATTACAACAAGATGAGGCAGTCCGTAAGAACCGTCTCGATCAATACATAAGATCATTTGAACGGGAAGTTAACCGTGTTCCTCAAAATATCAAATTAATCCAAGAATTCCTTCAATCAATAATTTATTTCAAATCCCAAGACTTTATTCGTATTGAACAAAAAGACCTTCCAGATAAAAACCAAGATCGCTCAATAAACCCTTTTCTAAAAAGTAACCCTTCATCTATTACTGGTCAAACACAAGATTTTTCTGAGCTTAGTACACAGAATTCTCAAGAACTTCGAAAAAAACCTCTTGAAAATTTTAACAATCAAGTCCTTGTTGAAGAAAAACAGGTTGAAGAACCAAGAATTCCTTTAAACAATCAGGGAAATTTTGTTAGAACAAGTGTTTATCAGAAAAACTCAACAAATGAAATTAATCTTTATAAAAGACCTGGTCCTTCAGATCATAGTCAGCCTAAGAACTTTCAAAAACCTTTAGAAAAAAATTTAAGCTTTATAGGACAAGACCCTAAATCACAAAAGATATTAAAAACATCAGATTTTATTGAGGAAACAACAGTTAATCAAGATATTAGATTAAAAGATCAAAAAAATTTACATGTAGAAGATACTAGAAAATGTTTTAAATGTTATGATGATGGGGTTACTTATGAATGTTCACATAAACTTTGTAGAGGATGTTTGAAAAAAGAATACTTTCGAATATCGAAAGGAAGTTTTATGGGGAGGATGAGATGTACTGAATGTAATATTGAGATTGATGTTAATAAATATATTGGTGCTCAGATTAAAAAACAGAAAATTGAATCGATTGAAAAACTTAAGAGACAGTTTTTAATTGACGCTACAGCTTCATATTTTGAGTGTCCGATGTGTAAAGAACAAATTCTGGTTAGTGAATCGATAACTTTGTCCTGCGATCATAGATTTTGTGAACCTTGCACTAAAGATTATTTAACTGAAAAAATCAAATCAAATAACATTAAAAAAATCGTCTGTCCAAAATGCTCGAAAGGTATTGATAATGATGTTATTAAGGTTAATGTGGATAAGACAACTTTTGATATTTATTGCACATTACAAAATATTGGATATCATTCTCAGGATGATGATATGCATATTAAAGAGTGTTATAAATGTGGGCAGTTTCTAGAAATCCCAAAAAAATCAACTAATTTCATGTGCCCTGGGTGCAAAATTGAATACTGCACTCAGTGTAATAGTATTCATGAAGAAAAATCGTGTAAAGACTTTCAAAAAAAACAATCTACTAAAGGTAGGTTTTAGTATTAAGAAATATATTTTTATATAAGATTGTTTATGCTTTTGAACTAGCTTGTTTGGCTTTAAGTTCTTAGAAATTATATTATTATTTAAAAAAATACGATTGTTTTTACTTGTTTGTGTTATGATATCGTACAATATAAATCATGATATTTTAATTAAGTTAAAAAAAATAAACTTTTTTGTAAAACTCCCAATCCATTAATAAAACCACGAAAATACAGCAAATTAATTTGATGAATTTATCAAAATATAGCAATACTTTTTTTAATATCTTTTATCAAGAAATCATAACAAATTTAAAACAAAGATAATAGTTTCCCACAATAACATTTCTCTAATTTGCCTGTAAAAATATTAAAATTCTTATAGATTGTTAAGATTAAAACTAAATCAAACTATAACTTAAATCAACAAAATTTGAAAAAAACCTATTATAAAACAACCTAAAAATCACATAAAACTTAGCAATTACATTTTAACCCCTAAGCTAAAAAAATAATCCAAAGCCTGCTTTCATTCTATTAAAAAAATANGCCTATTATAAAACAACCTAAAAATCACATAAAACTTAGCACTTACATTTTAACCCCTAAGCTAAAAAAATAATCCAAAGCCTGCTTTCATTCTATTAAAAAAATATAAATTAATTGTAAATGGGATTTTATTCAAGGACTGACTTCAACAGAAAAGTTATCTCACTAATTGGAGCATTTCTCATACATTTTGTCATCGGGACAACCTATACAACTAGCAATCTCTCAATTTACATAGCATCCTATCTACGTGAAAAAGGTTCTTCAGTAACTCTCCAAGAACTCAACATATTGTTTCCTCTCCAAATTGCTATAGCAACAAGTTCAACTTTAATAGGCACAATGCTTACAACAAAATATAGCCAATATCTGTAATATATAATAAGCACTGTATGTATCGGTAATGGGCTTGTCATTCTTAGTGTACTCATAACATCATTTTTGACAGAACCTATTATTGTAATATTAGTATTCGGGGTTATGTATGGAATTGGTTGTGGTTTAAGCGTAATATATATATAGTATACCACACCTTTAATGATAAGTTGGAGTCATTTTCCTAATCATAAAGGTAGAATAAGTGGTATAATCATCTCAGGTTTCGGCTTTGGCACAACAGCTTTTAATTTAATTTCAACACATATTATCAATCCAGATAATCAAAAACCTTCACATAAACATGATGGGACGAAATATTTCTCAGATAATGTGTCAAGTAGGCTTCCAAATACCCTTCGAATATTAGCCCTATGTTATTTTGTTATAAGTTTAATTGGAATATTATTATTAGGCAAAATGATAAAACCTAAAGGACAAAATGATTTACAAGGATCACCTTTAGATGAATGTCCATCTTTGAAATCTGGTCTTAAAACTAAAGCTTTTTCAACACTTTTTTTACTAGGTTTTATATCAAATATGCCTGGATTATATGTAGCTTCAGCTTATAAGTCGTATGGATCTTCTGAAATCAATGATGATGATTTCTTAGCTTTGACTGGAGCTTTAGGATCGGTATTTAATGGGAGTTTTAGATATGTTTGGGCTCAGTTAATGGACAAATCTTCTTTTAAAATCATTATATCGATACTTTTGATGTTTCAGCTGTGTTTTATGGGAAGTTTATATTTTATTTCTCAGTTCAAAGTGATATTTCTTATATGGATTTGTGGAATTTATGCTTGTGAAGGTGGTTTAGCTACTTTATTCCCTTCTGTTATTGTTAAATGTTTTGGTAAAGTGTATGAATTATATAGGACTGGGACTAAGATTTTTGGTGTTTATTATTATTCGGTAGCTTTGTCGGCGATTTCTGGGTTTGTGATTCAGCTTTTTATTGTTGAGTATTTTGGATATTTGACTATGTTTTTAGTTATGGCTGGGCTGAGTTTAATGAGCATTTTTGTTGTGTATTTTGTTTTTGTTGAAGAAAACCCTTGGAAAATTGAAAATAGGTATGTTTTAGATGATATTAATTAGAAGGAAATTTCCTCATATATTTTAAATAATCATCCTAAACTAATAAATCATATAATGATCATAAACCTCATCTTATAATTTTCCACCTTTTTCTAATCACAAACTAATGCCAAAAATATATCAAATTTTTCTTTATATTTCAAACATCTCCTAAATAAACTAATCCTAACATCCAATCTTCAATACTAAACCTTTATCTAAAGTTAATACCACGTGATATAGTTGAAAAAATGGTGTCGAAAACTTTCTTAGTAGGGCTTTTCTGTATAGCCCTATCAAGTCCAGCATTTGATCAAAAAGAAATCCTTAGGGACACTGACGGTCCTTGGAGCTACTTAGGGGTAACAGGATACGCTGGGTATATTTCAATGAATTCTCTAACCGGATCTTCATTATTTTATTGGCTTTTCGAAGCTATTGATGGGAACATCACATCTGATAACCTTCCTCTTATACTTTGGCTTCAAGGTGGTCCTGGATGTTCAGGTTCTTTTGGTATGCTTTGGGAAGCAATATCACCAATTACTGTAAATCAAAATACTCAGCCTATAAGAACACCTTTAAATCATACCTGGAGTACAAATTATCATATCATGTCAGTAGATTTCCCATATGGCGCTGGATATTCTGTTGCTTTCAAAGCTTCAGATGAAAAAAATACAACTCAAGAAGCTACTTATTACTTATATAAATTCTTAAGAACACTTGGAGGAAAATACCCAGAATGGTTTAATAGACCTTTTTATATATTCGGAGAAAGCTATGGAGGACATTGGGTTCCTGGTCTAGCTTGGAATATTCTTCAACAAAACACCCTTAATCTTACAGGTTTTCAAATTCCACTTAAAGGTATTGGAATTGGTGACCCTTGGGTTGATGCTCCAACACAAACCCAAACTTATGCTCAATATGCTTTAAGTGCTTCATTAATAAACAATTATGAAATGAACGTTGTAAATCATTATCAAAATCTTGTTATAACAGAACTTGATAATAATCAACCATTACAAGCTGAGCGTAATTGGGAAAATTCATATGATGCTATAGTAAGTTTTTCAGGAGGTGTTAATGTTTATAATGTTAGAGAATATGGAAACTATAATGAAGATGTTTTAACTGCTTTTATGAATAGTAATACAACTAAAGAAATGCTTCATGTTAATATTCAACAAAATTGGGTATCTTGTAATGATTCGATTTATGATTATTATAAGGTTGATATTATGAATAGTTCGATTATATATTTTCCTTATATTTTATCTCAAGGGGTTACAGTAATGATTTATAATGGGCAGGATGATTTGATTGTTAATAGTCCTGGGATTGAGAATATGATGGCGAATATTAACTGGCCTGGAGCTCAAGATTTTGAACAGGCCCCGAAAATGAATTGGACAGTTAATGGGAATATGGCTGGATATGCTCAGAGCTATAATAATTTAACTTTCGTCCTTGTACTTGCCTCAGGGCATATGGGTCCTTATGATCAACCGATTAATGTCAAGAATATGGTAGAGAGATATATCAATGGCACTGGATGGGATTAAATAGATAATTTAGGTAGGGTTTGATAAGAATGGTAGATTGTTTATAGTAAAAAGTACATGAAAAAGATGGGGTTTTGATAAAATGTGTATGGAAAATGAGAGTTTTTTATATAGGGTATATATAGAATTTAGAACACCCTGAGCAAGTCTTAGGGATTTTATTAAATTTTTGACCTAGAAAAATTATAGATTAAACTTTTACCCTGAGTTATCATATACTCAGTATCACTTATATAACGAGTATCAATATCTATAATCCAGTTATCTACGGGCAGCTTCAACTAAAATATTCTTGAAAATATTAATATTCAAAACCTTTGGTTAAATAAAATTATACATTTTGATTTTTTTATTTATATGATATGTTTAATATAATGATATCTTTGTTTCAAAAGGTGCTAAATCAATGATCAGTGTTATTATTTATTAAGGGAAAAATGACACTGTTATATCATATTATAAGTCTTGAAATATGCTTTTTAAGATTATGCATAATGGGAGGACAAACTTTTTTATAGTGCTTTAGGTAGATTAGATGGTTAATTAAAGGCTCAAAGCGAAGGAATTAGAATTATGTCACAATGATTAAATCTAAAAATTATTTGCAGTAAAACATAAGCAAATATAAAAGATATTCTTATAAAATTTATTATGCCATTCAACAAAATCTGCATATTTTTTAACTAAAATTTTAATATTTTCTTGCCGAATAAGTTAACAAAAACTAAAATATCACATAATTTTAATTTGAACCAACATCAAAAAACTAACACATTAAAAAAAATTTAGAATATAATTAATGGATTTATTGCCATCAGTAATCATCTTCGAGATTATCAAATTCACCAGTGCCAAAGATATCTTTTCTCAGATAATAAGACTAAACAAAAACTTTTACGAATCAATAACATCATCAAATTACTTGCTAGGGATAATTTCTAAACAAGCTTTGCACTTGTCAAAAGAACTTAGGATTTCTTATAAAAAAACCAGAAATTTATTAGAAACTTTGTACAAGGCGCCAAATGAAAATATTGAGTTCTATGGTTTTGCCACAAGTGGAGGAATTGATGAAAACCAATTAACTTATTGGGTTTCAAATATGTATCAAGATGATGGGAGTATTTATTGTTCTAGAGATGCGAAAAACAACATAAACACCGCTGGGGTCCTAAAACTCACCCAAAAGCGAGTTTTTCAACCAGGCGACCGAAGCTACGATTTTATCCTCAAATGTTTAAACAAATCAAAAATTATCCGTAAGTCGATATATCCTCGTTACAACGAAAAAGGGATAATCGGCCTCGAACACATCCGCTGTGTTGTGCAATTATACCAAGAATCTAGACGAAATTTTATACATTTTCTCAAAGATGAGTTAAAAGAAAGCGAAAAAAAGATCCAAAATGAAATGAATATAGCGTCTAAAAAAATCAATGACTTAAAAACAGTTGGGGTTCCAGGAAAACGAAGAGATGATAATTTATATGTGATGTTAGAGTCTATAAATTATGATTCGGCAAATAATTCAAGTAAAGTTGCTGTTTTTTCAAGTATAAAGTTTTCAAGAGAAGGGAGATTTACATGTCCAATTGAAACTTTTATGGTATTTGTTAGTGAAAATTATGTGGATATTGAAGATCCTGAATTTGATAGATATGATAATATATTGAGTTATGAAGAATTGAAAAAGAATTTTGGTAGTGAAATTAAAAATTTGCAAACTGGTGAGGATATAGAATATGCACAGTTTTGTAATTCATATAGAAAACTCAAACCGGTTATATGGGGGAAATTTAGTGGGAGGAATGGAAATGAGATTAATGCTGTACTTGATGAATATTTTACTGGGAATTATTTATATACTAAACTTATTAACCCTGAAAATAGAATGAGCGAAATGAATGATAATCATGAAACAACAAATATTGATGTTAATTTTGTGCTTGGGTATGGCAAAGTTATTGATTTAGAAGAAGACTCTCAAGAGTTATAATAGATAATTTAGGTTTATAAACTAAGTGTTATAAGTATATAAATACATCTTTTTAATATTCTTCTATAAAACTAAAACTCTAAGTTTATAGCTACAAAAATTGGCCACCATAATTTTCTAAGGACAAATATTATCATTTCAGAAATCAGACTATTTGGTCAATGCAATGTGGTGTAAAATTCCAGCCGATGAGCTGAAAAATATATAAAGTAAATATTTTGACTACAATAATCATATACAAAATACAAAACGATTTTTAAGTAAACTTAATACTAGATAATAATAAAAGATAACTAAAAAGTTTGATTTTCAGTAGCATAATGGTAAGTCCAGTTTCTAGCATTATATTCAAAAGACGCAATATTTTCTTGATACTCTCTAGCTACATCTAAACGTAAAGGGTCACCTGGGTTAGGGTCCATAAAAAGACTACTTATTGAAAGGAGTACTTTTGATATAGTCAAAGTTGGAGCCCAGGCATCTTTCAAAATACTGACACAAATATTCCCTTGAAGGTCTATATTTGGATGATAAACTGGAGTTCTAAATTTCACGATTGGGGACTTGTGAGGATACTCTGGAGGTAGGACTAGGTCTAATAAGAATATTCCATTTTCATAAAAAGTTCCTTGAGGTCCGATGATCACACATTCCCATTGGGTTAAGTTTGTACCTTCTTTTGGAATTGCGCTTATGTCATCGATTGGAGAGTTTTCCATATCTGCATATTCACGGCTTAGTCTGACGTATTGACTTTCAGGTTTATTCATTTTTTGGTTTATAAATAGAAAATGCTGGTTTTGCAGATGGTTTAGGAGGATTTGATGTTAGGATTAGGAAAAAAATTTTGAGGGTTTTTTTGTGGAATTTACATGCTTTTAAAGGAAAAGTTGTGGATTTGATAATGAGTTAAGTGGTTTATGTAAAATTTTTTTATGGAATATGATTAAGAGCTTTAAATTTTATCCTTTGAGGGTTTTTGATAGGCGTAATTTTGAAATTAAATAATTTGAGAATTTTTTTTTAGTGTTGATTTTATATATGTTAATACAATCTCCTATTCAAAACCCTTTCTTATTTACTATTTATTGTATTCAAAACACATTTTTACAACATAAATTATCTCTAAATTAAAAACTTATAACGATGTAAAACCAAAATACATGCAATCATCATCTTCTTCTTCTTTCTCTTTTTCATTTACATCAAAAAGTTTTCCAATCTTTCTCAAACAATCCGGCTCATTCTGTTCAATCTTAAAATAAAATCTTTTCTTCAACCTATTCATTTTTTCTTTATCAAACTCATTAGCTTCTTTATCTTTCATATTATTTAACCATAACATTTCTTCACATATAATCATCCAATTTTTAT
The DNA here is from genome assembly GCA_001970955.1 of Stentor coeruleus. NCBI lineage: Eukaryota > Ciliophora > Heterotrichea > Heterotrichida > Stentoridae > Stentor > Stentor coeruleus. Next base: position 30,285 of record MPUH01000495.1, read on the forward strand.
AACAATCTTCAACAACAATTCCTTGTTCTGTATTTTGCTCATTATCATGACAATCTAAAAAACTTCCAATTATTTCTTCAGATGTCATGAAATTTACAACATTAGCCAAAGTGATTTTTTTTTGACAAGCAAGGTTTTTTAAAGAATTTATAATATTAGAAAAATTAATCTGAGAATCAGGTTCAATAGCTTGGTTTAATACTTTAAAAAATGTACTAAAAGTGATTTTTGCCCTATTGTTAGGTTTGTTTTTAAATGAAAAAATAGATGATTTTTTGAAGCTAAGTCTTGATGATAAGATACTAAAAAGGTATATAAATTCCTTATGGTCCACAGCAAAATTCCATAAATCAATGTTTTCAAATATCTTAATTAAATTGTTATCATCAGAGACTAATGATTTTTGTGAGTTTTTAATAGAAACTGATGTTGGATTATTTTCAGATATTAGGATTTTAGATTTGGTTTCAGTATTAAGTTGCTGTTCAAGACAATCGATTTCTTTATAGATTTTATGTTTTAAGGATATTTTTTCATTAAGGATCATGATATTTTCTGTAGTTTGCTTGAATATAGCGACTGAGTTTTTGTAGTCAGAATGAAAAGGGAATTCAAATGGTACTGAAATAAGGAAATTTATGTTTGGTTTATCTAGAGATGCATCGAAAAGCTTAGAAAAACCGATTTTAATATTGGATTCTTCACGGATTACTAAAAATTCGGCAACATGTTTTGCATAAATTCCTTTGACTTGTATATCTTGAAGTTTAGAGCCAATAACTAACATACAGTCTTCAAGCATTTTTGAGTATTGGAATAAAGATGAATAATAATCTGTGCATTCAATTTGGTCTAATGTTGTTGGATAGGTAGGAGATGGGAGGAATATAGGGATTTGGTAAGTTATAGAAAAATCTTTAGTGACTTTTATTGAGTTGATTGAATCAGCGAGTTTTATTAAGTTTTGTTGTAAAGTCATCAATATTTGAAACATAAATTTTTCTTCTAAACTGACTGCAAAAGATGCTTTATAATTGCCTGCAGTGAAAACGCAGTTGTAAGCATTTGGATGATCTTCGATATATAAGCATTTTATTATTCCATTAGAATTCCGAATATTTGCAAGTTTCATATTATTTATCAATTCGACAATAAAAACTAAGTTTTTGTTGATTGAGTTTAGGTTTTTCTGAAAATGTTTGATTAGCCAAATTGGAGTATACTCATCGATTTTTTTCTTTAAAAACTCTTGTCTTTGTGTAAGTTTCGTTAACCCTAACTGAAACAAAGGCTCTAAAGCTTTTTGATATTCATATTCTGCATATTTTTCTATAAGAGCTTGCGAGATATCATAAAATGAACCATCTTCAATTATAGCTTCAGTTATTACTGCATTCTTTACTTTAAGGTTCATAATTTTTTCTACTGTATCCAAAGAGTTTTCTAATCCTAATCGTATTTTCTCATAAATTTCTTCTAACCCATTATCTTTAATTTCTTTTTTATCTTCTAATTGTCTCTTAAGATCTTGTAAACTAATGATAGTTTGTGTTAGATCATTTCTTTGGTTTTTAATACTTTTAATTTCTTCAGTAGCATTCCCGTCTAGTTCGAACCTTCTTTTCATCAGAATCATGCTCCTTTTCCTCAAAAAGTACATTGTTTTATATACTCTAGTCTCTTTTTGAGCATTTCTAGCATTCTGATAAATTTCCAGAGCTTCATCCCTATCGTTTTCACTACAAATCTCAAACTCTTTATTAAAATCTAATAATTCCTGTTCATTGTTTACATTTTCAGCACAATCCTTCACATTTTCCCCTGTCTTATTACTAATATCCTCTATTTCTTTATAAACTTCATTCTTTATTTTGAAAAACAGATTCGTTGTTTCTCTTATAATATCATCCAGATTGTTGTAGACTTCCCATATTTTACTGACTCCATTGATCAATCGATTTCTGTTGTAAATATAGCTGAAGTATAAGAATATATCATATGCGAATGTGATTTTACTATCTTCTTCAATGATAATTTCTGACTCTTTTCCTTTTGGAGGAATAATGATTTTTTTCTCGATGTCTGGCTGTTCAAAAGCAAGGTTTTCCATTTTATTTACTTGCTAGTAGGGTAAAAATTAAATAAGATTGTGTTATGGAAAATTGGAGAGGTGGAGAATATATTATATAGGTTAGGATTGGGTGTTAATGTTATAAAAAAACACTTTTTATGATAAAATTAGGATTTCAGTAAGAAAGTTTTATGATTAGGGATATTGGCGATGTGAATAAGAGAGATGATTTTTTAAAAATATTGAAAGAAGTGATTAATTTTAGGGATATTGGCGATGTGAATAAGAGAGATGATTTTTTTTAAATATTTAAAGAAGTGATTAATTTTAGCATATGTTTAGTATAAAATTAGAATTTTGTTTAAGTTAAAACTTGTATTATTTTATACATAACCCTTATTGCTTTTAGGAAAACAAACATAAATTTCTGCTTGCCCTTAATATCCATAATATTTATAAAATATATTTGAAATATATATCATCTTTTCATACTTTATATTATAAGATTCTTAAAAACCATCATAATTTGTCCTTTAAAAAGTTTACTTATACTCTAACTATTCGAATTAAATAATATAATCTGTAATTTACAATTAATTTTCAAGATTTACTTCATGTCTAGCAAAAAAAAACTTAATATCTGTGATTAGAAGACAAAATAATGATGAGTAAAATTCATGACAGGTAAAATGTATACATGACTAGGCCAAATAAAAATTTTTGAGTTATTTTGCTTAGAACACGGTATTCAATATAATGGTAATAAAAATACAACTTATGCTGACCCTGACAAATCATCACAGGCACTGTTCATGGAAACTAAATCAAATCATTTCGTCCCAAAAGCAGTATTTATAGATACTGAACCATCATCTACATCCAGTATACAAAAATCTTACCCTGATCTTTATTTCCCTGAACAGTTTATATCAAGCAATGAAGATTCATCTAACATTTATATTCAAGGCTACATAAAAGGAATATCTTTACAAAGCATATTTCAAGATCGTATAAGAAAACTTACTGAAGCCTGTGATAAATTAAAAGGTTTCATGATTTTCCACTCTTTAAATGGAGGAACTGGCTCAGGTCTTGGAGGTTTACTTCTTGAATCCCTTTCTACAGATTATTCTAAATCTTTTATTTTTACCAACACAATTTTCCCATCACCAAAAATATCATCTAATAACATCGAAGCTTATAATGCAGTTTTTGGTATACATGAACTTATAGAATATTCAAGTGTTTCACTTATTTACGATAATGAAGCTTTATATAACATTTGTAGTGAAAAACTATATATTGAAATGCCTGAATATATGAATATTAATAGATTGATTGCCCAAAATATATCATCATTAACAGGGCCTATAAGATTTAATAGTGAGTATAGCATGGATTTTATTTATGCTCAAAACCATTTAATGCCTTATCCTAGATTACATTTTCATGTTTCAGCTTATGCTCCTTTTGTACAATCAGAAAAATCTTACCAGAATGAGTTTTCAGTTGCGGATATTACAAATTGTGCTTGTGAATCAAGTTCTTTATTAGCTTGTTGTGATTTACAACAAGGTAAATATTTTTTTCTTTTTGCTATGTATAGAGGAGATTTAGTTTTTGATGATATAAAAATAGCTGCTTCGATTATTAGAGATAAACCTACTATACAGTTTTATGATTGGTGTCAAAATGGACTTAAATTTAATATTAATCATGAACCACTTTTTGTTGTACCTGGAGGAGATTTGGCTAAAATATCAAGATCGATTTGTATGGTAAACAATTCTTCAGCGATAAGAGAAGTTTTTTATCGTGTAAGACAAAAATGCCGTTTGATGTATTCGAAGAAAGCTTTTGTTCATTGGTTTTATAGTGAAGGATTAAATGATGATAGTTTTAATGAAGTTTTTGAAGATATTGATGCTCTGCAAATGGATTATTTAGAAGTTTAGATAGAAAAGATAAGTAAAAGATGGATTTTTGTAACTAGTCAGGTTTTTTTAGAATTTTTTAGAGGTTGTAATTTTAAGAATTGTAGTAATGATTTATAGTGTTTTTTGATATATGGAGATATGAGCTTTATAGCTTTGGTCTGAGTTGATTAAAAAGTTATATGCAAAAAGTAGAATATTGATTACTTTTGAATGAAATAAAAGTGTCTTATATAAGAAACTCTGATAATTGATATATTATTATTTATATACTTAAAATTGTTCGAATGATTTAAATAAATTCTGACTCGGCAAAGTTACTGACATTGAAATTATAAAAATTATTTAAGCATTTGTTTATGAGTCTTAAAAATTTATTAACATAATTGAGGAACTGCAAATAATTTATATAATAACAATAAATTCTCAAATAGCACATATTTTCAATAAAATAAAATTTTTCAAATATCATCAAATCCGAAAATATCATCTTTTCTAAACCAAAATCTAAACTCAAATCAAAAAAGCTGGACAATTTAAAACGAAACATAATCTCTAACCTAATAATAACCTTCAATATAAAAAAAAAACTTAAAAATCCCAATGTAATTTTTTTGTCAAAATGAGTGAGCTTCTTTGCTTACATATAGGTCAAGCTGGTATCCAAATGGGAAGCGCATTACATGAACTTTCACTCCAAGCTCATCAAGCCTCATTCCCTACAAACATAAAACCTTATACCCCACAAGCACTCTTCATAGACTTAGACAACGACTTTATAAATCAAATCAAATCAAGTTCCTTATCCCCTTACTTTCCATCAACATCATTTATAAACGGAAACAAAGATACAGGTAGTTTATACGCACGTGGGCATTACAATCTAGATCAATCTTTCCGTGATCACATTTCAGACTCATTACAAAAATCCATAGAAAAAATCGATAATTTCCAAGGTTTTCTAATGTTCCATTCAACATGTGGAGGTACAGGTTCAGGTTGTGGAGCTTATCTTCTTGAAAGTTTAAATCAATATTATCCTAATAAAGACATCATAACTTTTTCTATATACCCTTCACCAAATATCAGTCATTGTATAGTTGAAAGTTATAATACTATATCTTGTACTGCTGTTATGATGGAATATGCAAATGCTATTATTACTATAAATATTGAAGGGGTTTATAATATTTGTACTGAGAAATTAGAATTTGATATGCCTACATATTATGATGTGAATAAAATTATTGGCCAATGTATATATGCATGTATTGGGGATATAAATGATTGTGGATGTTGTAGGGGAATTTTATCTGAGATTAAGAGAAGTTTAGTTTTTGATGAGAATTTAAAATTGTTAATGATGTCTTTTTCACCATTTGTGTCAAAAGAAAAACAGTTTAGGGATCAGTTGTTAGTTAAAGATATTACTGATGAAGTTTTTAGCCCTGGATCGTGTTTTACGAAATTTGATGAATATGGGAAATATTTTGGATGTAGGGTTGGGTATAGAGGTGATGTTGTTGAAAAGGAAGCTTTGATGGCTTTAGAAAGTATTTGTAAGAAAAAAACAGTTAAGTTTGCTAATTGTTTTTTAGATGGGGATATTGAAAATGTGTATTATAAAATTTGTCATAAGAAACCTTTGGCTCTGATGAATGGACCATGTGCTAATACTATAAGGGATGTTTGTATGCTAAGTAATAATACAGCAGTTGTAGATATGCTGAGAAAAACATGTTACAAGTTTGATAAAATGGAAAGAATCGATGCGTATAGTTTTTGGTATGTAGGTGAAGGGATGGATTTAGGGGAATTACCTTTAGCGAGAGAAAGTGTGGAACAAATGGTTGATGAATATGAAAGTTTAAACCGATTGTAGTTTCATATAAAAGCTGAAAACTACTATATTTAATGATTAAATAAACATAAATTCATATACGTAATAATACCATATAAAGTGTTTATATATATAAATCCTCATATTTTACCGAAAATTCTAAACTGAAATATTTTCTTATACATTATCATTACCAAAAACATATTTTCTTAATAAAATATCAAAATAATTTATTATTTCAATAACATCATTTTTTACCTCACTTTGAAGCCAAAGAATTTAACTGATTTTTAGAGTTTTTATTTGTGGAATCTGTAAAGATTATATATCAGAAATCACAGATAAAATCAAATTTATTATCTTTGATCATGCTGAGTATATTTTTTTATGATTAAATTTGATGATGTCATGGTTTTGAGTTGTTTGATGATTTTTTTAAAAAGAATCTATGATTTTGCTATTAAATCTATGAGCTATAGTTAGTGATTATAATATTATAGATATGATAGGCCAAGTTGATAATTATAAAAATTATTGTATAAAAAACCGACTTTACTTAATTTTAATCTCCTAAATATACAAAATCTCATTAAAAAACCTAAACCAAACCACCTTAATCCTAAAATATCGTTTATCTTTACTATAGCATAAATCTTTATCTGTTTCTTCTCATATCTCAAGCAATAGTTTTCGGTATATTCTTTGACAAATAAGTTTTCCTAGTCGACATTCCATACCTTGTAGCTTCCCTAACTCTTGACTGTAAAGTTTTAATCAGTTGTGGACTTTTCATATTAACTAAAGATAAAGGTTTATGAGCATTAGCAAGTTCATTTTTTTTTCTAGTAAGGATACCTCTAAAAAAACTCTGTATTTTAATAATCTTGTTTATATACTGTTGATAATTTGCTCTACTAAGTACCTGTGATGGTTTATTAACAAATGGACCAGAATGTGAAAAGCTAGTAAATTTAAATTTCATATTTTTAGTACTTTCTTGGTTTCTATAAGTCTCACTTTTAACATTCTCAATCTCATTCCTTTCTATCCCCGACCTAACAGTAGCAATTTCTTCATCTTCTTCAACCAAATCACTAAGTTTTCCCCTATAATACATCCACAACCTATTTTTAGTTTTTTCTACAGGTGTAGGTGTTAAATTTATCTCCTTCCCTTTATCCGCCCCATTCTTCCCTACCATATAATTCCTTTCAGCATTAGATTTAGATCTTTCTTGTACAGGTGTAAGTCTACTTATCGAAGATCCAATTAAAAACCCTTTATTATCCCCAATAGTATCTTCTAAAATCCCTTCTTTATATTCACTTAAAAACTTATACATAGAACTTTCTAAACCAAGTCTTTTTAAAGATATCTGCTTAGCTAAAGATATAAACTTTGCTGCTTGTTCATGTTTATTAACAATACTTGACTCTATAAAGCAGTTATAATAAACTGTAACTAAAACTGTATAATAATTCTTATCACGATTTTTAATCCTTGTTAATAACTCTACACACATAGTTAAAGCATATAAAGCATCATCATGTGATCCTAATAAAGATTTGATATTCCCAATCCCAGATAAAATCAATGATTTTTCCCAGATAAGGTCTTTTAAAGCATTCAACAACCCCAGTTGGTCTGTTAGAATTTTTAGTGCATCAAGGATTTTTCTTGATTTTATATATAAATTACTTAAGTTCAACACTGTGAAAACTTGTAATTTTATTGGGATGTTAGGATTTGATGATAAAGAATAAGCTTCTTCTATTAACTGCAACGACCTCCAGCTAGGTTTTTCTAAAGCTTGTTTTTGTAAGTTTATTATCTGAGCTTCAATTGGCTGATTGTCTTTAATAAATGACTTACTTTTCATATAAAATATAACTTTGTATGTAAAATATTAAAATTATGCAAAAAAAAAAACACTTTTTTATATTAACAAATTAAAAGCTTTAGATTATAAGACTACCATGGAATGTTTTTATATTGATTGTATAGTATATAAAGCTTTTGATGAGATGTTGTTAATATGATATGACTGATTATTATGTTGCTTTCTGATGATAAATAGTCTTTTTGAACTTTATTTAATAGATTTGATGATGCAAAAATAGAGTCGCAAAGGCTTTTTTCTTTTGATAGAGTAAAATACTCGTAGCTATTGTTTTTAATAGAGTTTGTGAATAAGGATGGCCATTTCCGTTTTGGGTTAGATTTGAATGTGTTCCAAATATAAGTGTTACCATCTTCTGAACCACGGATTATATGCACAGAATTGTGTGAAAAAGTTGTGTGAAGAGGATATTCGTTGCATTTTCCCCCTTTGTATTTTTGGAGTAAACTGAAATTTTCCAAGCTATAAAGGCGAATACGGGAATCATTTGTTGTGATTAATAAGTATTGATCATCATGAAACTCAATTCCCGTAACTTTTTTCCCTGAACTCTTCAATCCTTTTCTATTCCTACAATGTATCTGTGTAATAAACGTAAGTACCGCATTATTAACCTCATAAATAATACACTCTCCATTTGATAATCCAACAGCCATTAAAGTTCCATTATTACTATAAGACCCAGCTGTAATAATCCCTTGTGTTTGATAAGTGTTTTCAAGTATCCCTTCATTAACAGTCCACATAAAAATTTTTTTCCCAAGTGTTCCCGAATAGAAAATATTCTCATTTAAAGGATTAAACCCAACACAAGTTACGATATTTTCATGTAAAAATTGTCTTATTGGAATACTAAACCCGATTTTCCATAGTAAAACTAAACAGTCAACACCACATGATAAAAAATGCTCAGAATCCATATTCCATGATATACTTACTATAGATTGTTCATGACCTTTATACTCTTCAGGATTATCAAAAAGATATGGATTTTTTTCATTTATATGCCCAAGGACTTTGAGTATTATAATTATAGAACTCTCTCCTGCTAATGCAAGGTATTTAGAATCAGGGCTGAATTTCAGAATCCAATTTCTTTTATTGTTACTATTTAAAGTTATTGTCTGAATGATTTCTAGTCCTGAAAACTCTTTTACATCTTTATTTGCCTTTTTAGCTAAATTAAGAGTAGTCCAGGAAAAAAGTTCTGTTTTAGATGCAGGTAGGGAAACATCAGTTTTATATTCAGCAAAGTCGACAATTTTCTGATGTGTGTTTTGAGTTAAAACTGTATCTGTAAAAAATATCCTTGGAGTCTCTTCAACAACGGGTTCACTGGAGTTTAATTGTTCAAAAGTCTCACAAGCATCGTAGAATTCTTCATCGCTAGCCATTTTCAATATTATAATAATGTTGCAGCCATCCCATAGTAGTATATTTAGAAGGAGATTCAATAAAGATAAAAGTGCATCACCAATAGGAAGTATAGTTGCTAGTAATGATAAAATACCATTACATAGCGGTTTAAGCCAGTTTACATGTGCGTTTAGTCCGAAATACCATACAAAAGCTCCAAGTTTTAACCCTGACTTCACATCATTACAAGTTTCTAGTAACTTTTGTGATAACAGTCCTGAGCCAGAGTCTTCAAAATTTGAAGAAGCTTTACAGTTTCTTTGTTTAAGAGATATAGGGTGTACCAGAAAACAAGCTATTGCATATACGTCTAGAAATGCAAGAAGTAAACAGAATCTTATAAGTACATTACCTAAAGGTATACGCCAACAATTTAAAACAAAATTGAAAAAAGATAAATTTAAGCCATACAATTATGCTGGTGATGATAAGGATTTTGAATTTGTTTCAAAGGCTTTGAATGATATAATTGAAAGAAAAGAAGTTGAAATTGATGTTAATAGTCCGAAAATACAGATAGGAAATATGGGTAGGTTGTTTATGAGAAATAGGAGTGAGACTAAAGTATTTAGTGATGATGGTTTGGGATGGTCGCCAAAGGTTAATGAAAAATGTCATACTAAGCATTTACATTGCCATATATCGCCGATAGTTGAAAAAAGTCCTTGTAGTGTGATGGATGATGGTACTTTACCAGAAATTTCTCCTTTGGCTAACAGATTTCATAAGTTTATTAATAGAAAGACTTGTAATGAAGCTTCTTGGACGAAGAAATCGAGTTTTAACTGGAGGATGTCAATGAAAAAAAGTATTAAAAAAACTGAGGAATTAAGTGATGAAGAACCTTTATGTCCTATTAAAGATGAAACTAAGCTAAAGGAAAAAATAAAATCAGAGAAGTTTATTAAGAGTAGAGTAAAATCAGAAAAGGATGATAAAAAAATTATAATGAAAAAACGGTTGATGAGAAAACCTGTAAAGCATCACCGCAAACAATCACAGGAAGTATTAGCTAAAACTAGCAAACTTAAAAAACAGTTGCAGAATGTTTTTAATGCTTGTTTATAATAATATTTTCTATAGAAGATTATTTATTTGATATAGTGTTTAAGGATTTATCAATAAGTATAGAAGGAAAGTTACTGTTTATTTGTAGATAAAAATAGATTGATGAATAGTAAATAAGAATTGTGTTGCAAAAAAATAGATAAGATTATGAGTTGATAAAGGTAGAAAGTATTAATTTGATGATTATGATATTTTTGAATTATAATAAGATAATAAGATTATTTTTGAATTATTTTTGTGATAAGGGGTATTTACTATAAAATTTATCTGATTTAAAAACATATAGCCCAATCAAGTATCAATAAAAATAATATTTTTTATCTAATAAACAATTACTATACATCCATCCTCAATCTAATTATTATAATATAAAANTATTTACTATAAAATTTATCTGATTTAAAAACATATAGCCCAATCAAGTATCAATAAAAATCATATTTTTTATCTAATAAACAATTACTATACATCCATCCTCAATCTAATTATTATAATATAAAATACATCATTTCCCTATAAAATCATCATTCCTCATCTTTTTTATAAATTTTACCAAAATCACTTCATCACAGGTCGCTTGAAAAAATTCATTATATAAAACCCATCGATAAGTTTTAATAAACTACAATAAAATCATTCACTCTACAGTCTAAATCCTCATATATCAAAAACCAACACACCTCAATCCCATAAAAGCTTATCTTTCTTTTAAAAATGTAATTTTTCTTCAACAATAAAAAAATCAGGTAAATTTAATCACTACTCAAATATAATGGATCTAATTAAAAAATACAATGGCCTTCTAAAAAAAAGGCCAGTGCTTACAAGGTCTATTACTGCTTTTTGGATCAGTCTTACAGGAGATTTTGCATGTCAATACCTCGAAAGTAAACTTGACAATACAAAATTTTCTGAGATCTTCACACTTAAACGGTCATTAAATCTAGCTATATTCGGCTTTGCTGTTGTAACACCAGGTATGCACTTTTGGTATCAATATTTAGCCAGAACATTCCCAGGGACTGGATTTCGAGCTGTTTCTATGAAATTTATTCTTGATCGTGTTTTAATACCTCCACCTTTGGTTATGGGCTTTTTTGTCTCGCAGACTTTAATGAATGGAGGCTCATGGGAAGATGTTAAAAGCCGTGTGCAAAAAAATTACCTCAATGCTTTGCAGATGAATTTATTAGTTTGGCCAGCGGCTATGATTATAAACTTTAAGTATGTACCTTTAGATTTTCAAGTACTGTTTTCTAATGTTGTAGGGTTCTTTTGGAGTATGTATCTTAGTTACGCAATACATAAACACAAGATAAAAGAACTTGAGTTCTTACATCAGACTGACTAGTTAGATTTAAGTTTAGCAATTTTATTAAAGTATAAATGTTTAATGAGCTTAACCAAGAATATGTCCAAAGACGGGCTGAGTTGAAAATCTTAATTGGCACAGCTAAGAAAAAGCTCAATGAATCTTCTACCGTATTAAACAATAACATCACGAAATCTTTGAATTCCCAAGTCGAAATCCTTCATGAAAACCAGAAAAAAATCGACAACCAATGCAAAATACTAAAGACAGAGTCTGATAAATTGACTTCTCAAGGTCAAAACTGGATGAAAATGTATACAAATTTAAACAATTCGTTTAAGCAATTAGGGGATATTGTCAACTGGGCTTCAGTTTTGGAACAGGAAATGTCTGAAGTATCATCCGCAGTAACAAAATTAGTTTCTAAGTAGTTTAAAATACTTTATGACTATAATAATTATCAACAATTAAAAAACTCAGAATCTACTCTTTTAAGTTCGCTTTCATATAACCTCCAAGCAAGCAAACTATGATAAGGTTCTTTTTCATTGATCCCAATTGCAATATTCTGTATTCGGTCTTTAAATAAATTCCCGTCTAATGTTTTGTACTTTTTACCATTAGGCCCAATATTGTTTGCTATTTGCTCACAGTATGATTTCCAAGTTTGTATTTCTTCAATGACCGTATCTCTATTTAAACCTTCTGGTATTGGACAAAATGATGTGACTTGGGAGATTCTTAGGAGGTTAAATTCAACACATTTAGTGCTTACTTCGTGGAGACTTATAATTTCTTTACCGTCTAGTTCTTTGTAAAGTTTATCAAAGTTAACTTTTTTACTGTTTTCACCTTTGGTTTCTTCTTCAGAAAAATCTAGCCTATCAGGAGATATATGCCGTATTGCGATCAATAATTCGTAACATCCAAGGTATTCATCACAATTAAATGCAGTAAAAATCTGAACTAATCCATCTTCGATCATCCTTTGATATATTTCATACTGCTCAATAATAATCTCAAGTATTAATTCCAATTCCACTAGTCCTCCAGGATTAATCCCTTTGCCATCTACCTCACTAGCATTTTGCACTTGTTGTAAAATATCATTTAATGTCCCTTTATCCATTATCCATTCAAGTTTTTCTTTAATACATTCCAATCCTCTAATAGTAGGGAACATCTGTTTATCAGCAATTTCATCAAAAACCAAAACAACACCCAATTTCATATTAAGCATAACTTGCAAAGAACTCAAATAATACACAAAACTAACTCTCGAGTAATTGTCCATACTAACATAGCTCGCACATCCTAAAAACTTAAAAAAAACTTTAACCCTTTTAAAACTTGAATAGCTAAAAACCGAAGCTACAAACTCTAAAAATCTTTTTTCACTCACAGCTTTAAGTCCATATTTCTGTATAAAATCATCATAAACTTGTTCAGCCAAGCATTCAATTTTATCCCCATTTTTGATTTTACTAAGGCAGTTCATATAAATATTCCCAATCATTTTATTAACAATTTTCCTACTCAAAGTAGACTTAGAAAGTATAAACTCTTTACTCTTATGAAAAAACTTTGCCAATAAATTACTAGCAGGTTGATGTTTTTTCTGATTAGAAACAGGTTTAGAGAATTGAAACTGTATAATTTTCGTTAAATCCTTAGCTTTTTTTTTCAATAAAATAGTCCGTATAGATAATGCTCGTGTAAAACCTCCTAATGAAGAAATACTTTCACGATTCAAAGGAGATTTCATTCCATTTTCAATTCCTTCATCCCCTGAAAAACTACTATCTTTATCTTCTTCGAATTTACTAAAATCATTTTCTTCAATACCTAAAATTTCTCCTTCTCTTATCCCATCTCTTCTTCCTTTTTCAAATCCTGAACTATATCCTGTTTTCCATGAATAATAATCACAACCTGGAGGTATTAAAAATTCTTCACTAACATCACTATCATCTTGTAAGGTTCCTTGGAATAATATTTGTTGTGAAGTGTTTGGATAATCAGCATCTTTGTTTGAAGATAAAAAAGATTGATTACTTGATGCCATTTTTAAAGCACTACTGGCTATACCAATTTTTAATCTGTCCATAGACATGGTTGATGACCCTTTTCGTAAATTTATCATGATTTCAGCTAGTTTATCGCTTTTTTCTTTGAGTTTGAGTTTTAAGTCTTCGATTGTTGATTGAAGTTCTTGTTGCTTTTTGTTTTGAAGCTTGGGTTGAGGGTCTTTTAGTAGTTTTTTAGCTAGGATGCTAAGTTTTTGTGGACGCTTTTTTGGTTTCTTGGTCGTCACTGGGGTTTTGGAAGATGTTTTCGACCCTAGGTCAGGAAAGTTTTTTATGTCTTCAATTTTGGAACTCCTCCTGCTTTCTTCTGAGAACTCCCCTTCAGAAACTGTGTCTATATCGTTTTCTTTTTGGGTTTCTATTAAATTAATTCTCAGTTTTGGTTTTATTGTAATTTTTTCTGTTATTGAGATTTCTAGTTTTACTTTTTCATGCTCTTTATCAGTCTTTTTATTATTTTTTTTAGTAGGATTATGGTTTTTATCTTTTTCATGTTTATCAAATAAGTCATTTTCTTCATTTCCCTCTATTATTTTATCATCTTCTTGTATATCCTCAACAACATCCTCATTATCCTTAATACCCAATTCTTCTTTTACATAAAGTTTATTATCATCCTCAAATGATGTTTGAAAATTCTCAGTTTGGCAGTCAATTTCTTTATACTCTTTAACTAACAAGATATTTTTAGCATTTTTCCCTATAAACTCATCACTTTGTGTATCAAAAAGCCCATTAGTTTCCATAGTCGATAATATCGGGTCATCGCTATTTGGTAAAACATCAGGACTTTTCATAAGTTCTTGTGCCTGCTTCAATAAATTTTCTTCATTTGTTTTACTTTCTTCCATATTTTCTATAGAAGTCAAAGATAATATCTCAGATATCTTCGGTACTTGTAAATCCTGTTCTGTTTTACATAAATTTTTCCCTATATTGCTTTGGTTTTCTAAGGTTTCTACTAAAAGTTCTTCTGATTCTGTAGGTTTATTTATATACTGAGCTTGAAACTCTAGTATTTCGTTATTAATAAAATCTTTTGCATCAAATTGTTGTTGACGATCTTCGATTTCATTTTCAGCTTCTTCGATTATTGGGTCGTTTTGATTCCAGTTTGCTATTGCCACAACTTGTGAAGTTTTTTTCTCTTGTTTAAAATTTTTTTTTAGATTCATCAATAAGGCAAGATGTTTATTTCGCCAGATCCTTTCTTCATCAATATGTTTTTTAACAAAATCATTATAGCGGATTTTGAGGGTTTTGATATCTTCAATATACTTTTCTTTTTCTCCTTTGAGGGCTTCGAAAATTTTGTGGTAGTTTTTGAGTTTTTCTTCAAGATCTTGGATGTTTTTCTTGAACTTGCCTCTTAAATCTATCAAAACCTTATGATTCTGTGCTTTTAAATTCTTCATCTCATTACTAACCTCTTCATTTTTACGTTTATACATCTCTGGTTGATAAGCTAAAATAGTCTGTAATAACTCCCCTCTCTCAAAACATTGTACTGTAACTTGCCTTACCAACTCCCTAGCACAAACTTCATAAATCAACATTAAATTATCAATATCTTTATCTTTATAAGTATCAAGCATAATATGAAACCATGTACATAATTCTTTTATATCTTGTCTTCCAGTTGGATTTCCTAACATATTTCTTAATATATTCTCAGGTGACCCAATATCATTATTCTTTCGATTACCATTAAAACTATCTGAAGTTGTTATCCTTCTAGACTGATGCGTATTTTCTAGACTAGGAAGTTCATGTTTAATTTTTTTAAGTTCTTCAATGTTTAATGGAAATATTGGTAAAGATATTGGGATTGGCATGATTTTATCTTGAATATGTGAAATATCTCTTGTAAAAGGGTTTTGATTTAGTTTTTCAGCTGATTTTTTTGTGTCTCCCTGAAGAAGTAAACGCAAATCGTAGGTTTTTAATGAACCTTCGCTTGTGGATATACGTTGGGGAGGGGGACGGATTGATTTTCTTTTGGGCATTTCTATACGCTCGCTATCGATTATGTTTCGGATTTGTTTGCGTAAATTAGCGTTTTTGCTCATAGGATTAATGTTTTTATTGTAACAGGATAAGATGGGAAAGATTAGGTTTTAGAAAAGTTTTAGATGGATGCTAGGAATTAAAGGGTTTTAGGAAGGGTTTAAGGTTAAAAGTTAGTGTTAAATTTGGGAGATTAGGATTTTGGGATTTTTTAAGGTTTCATGTTTTATATGAAAAAGTGTAAAGGTGCTTAGAAATAAGGTAGTTATTATGTAAGAAAGTGCAGGGAAATTCATAGATGCTTGGAAAATAAGATTTTGGGAATTTTATATTGTAGTTTATAGTGAAAAAATTATTAGGATATTGATAAATTTGAGTATATGCTAATTATAGTTTCTGTATTTGGAACTTTGAAACAAATTGTAGTTTATAATATTAAGATATATTTTTATATGCGAAACATGGCTAGGTTTGTAATTTTAAAGGATTTATCATTACTTGTAAAGTGATTTTATAACCAATTTCTTATTCGATAAAATTGTGTTTAGATTATTAATAATATCAATCACTTATTTATAAATTTAATCTTACTAATTAATATTTGTAGTGACCACTGGATGGAAAAGGTTATTATTTGCGAAAATATAAATCAACAACAAAAAAAGTAAATAAATAAGAAATATTTGGTTTTTAGGTATTTTGAAGAATAGGTAAAACTGATTAGGAGGACATAATTTTTTTCTTTAAGTTCGGAAGATTTTGGTGCATTTTTAAATAAAAAAAGTATTAAAATTTTCCGATTATTATATTCGGACAAGACTTTGATTATAAAATTTTTGTCCGAATACAGATAATTGGCACTTAATATATTACCTTTTATATATTTTTTTAATGAAAAGATTATAAAGATTTGATTTTCTGTATGATAAGATGTAATTTTATTTTTTAAAATATTAATGATTGCTTAGAGAAAAAATGAAATGGGTGTTAGATATTTCGAAGAGTTTCAATTTTTTTTAAGGGAAGTTTTAAATNAGAAAAAATGAAATGGGTGTTAGATATTTCGAAGAGTTTCAATTTTTTTTAAGGGAAGTTTTAAATTGATAAGTGTTATAACACTTTTATTTATATTAAGGTTTATGGATATGAAAAATATATAGTGTATGCTATAAATTTTGAAACTTGCTGAGCTTTTGTGTGAAATAAATTTGATAAGGGTAACTAGAAATTTAGATATTTTTGAATTGTAGTTTTTATAAAAGAAATTTGAAATCCTCTAATTTCTAATCTTAGGTTCACTTAGTATAAAAGGATTAATATTTATATGAAGTAGATTTTTGATAGTAAGATGATAAGATATAGAGAGAAAAAAAATACTATTATTATAGATTTTAACTAAATAATCAGATAAGAATTAGATTTAAGCACTTATATTAAACTTGTTGTATTAAATAATAAATAAAAATACACAGAATATTAGTAATATAACTAATAAATTTTAGTTTTTAAATGAAATTACTAAAATAAACAGTCTATAAATCATTATTATCTGTTTTATCATAAAAATTAATAAAAACAGCATTTTGATTCTGATATTATTTTATATTCTAATTTAGTACACACTTTAGTCCTATTTAATATCCTTCCCACTCAACTTTAATCATAAAAACTGCTCAATATTTTTATATACAGATAAATATTTTATTATATCATTTTACAATCTACACATAATATTTTATCTTTTAAAATATGTAACTCTATAATCTTCCTGTCTTAAAAACCATAAGACTTATTTAAGAATATTATTTTCGTTATTACTTAATCAATATAATGCTTAATAATATAAATATTAATTTTCAATATGACTGAGATCAGAATAATAACAGATGATCATCATAAAAGATCTGAAGCTAGACATTCTACAGCCCCACAGTCTACACCATTATCAACACTGCCTATGGATGAATTTCATTTAATTCAAAGAAACATGTCAGAAATTAATATTGAAATTGAAGATATAAGTGCAATTCTATCCCAAGAAGGATTAGAAGCTGAACATGAATTTATTCGTAAGAATTATAAAGCAAATGAACAAGGATTATGTCAAATATGTGGGATTAACCATGTTAAAAAACTTAGTTGGTATGAGATGGCTATTAATGCTACGAGTAGAATTACAAATTTTATTATAGGATTTCAAGAGAAATTTGTAAATAAATTTTGGAATAAGGCTGTTGATGATAAATATTGTGCTATCTGTTATGAAAAATATGAAGTGTATTGGAATCTGCCTTTATGTCAAACAAGCATATTCTGCAACAATTGTGTCAAGCAATATATCGAAGTGCAAGTTACACATTACAACATACTCGAAATACCTTGTCCATGTTTAAACTGTAATAATTTCCTATCTAAATCAGATATTTTGCAGTTTATACCTCAAGATTTCTACATGAAATACTCCAAAATACTCCAAAGACGCCTTCTAGCTCTAGACCCAACTGTAAAATTTTGCATAACCCCAGATTGTGAAGGTATTATAATAGGTTCATCATCAGATCCACACAAATCTTGCACAATTTGCAATATGGAAATGTGTTTTATCTGTGGGAAGCCTTGGCATGAAGGTAAAACATGTGAAGAAGAAGAAAATTTCGAATATGAAGGTTGGGAATTAGGTAAAAATGTTAAAAGATGTCCAAAATGTAGTTATAAAATAGAGAAAAATGAAGGATGTAATCATATGATTTGTATTATGTGTAAAAGTGAATTTTGTTGGCTTTGTGGTATTCGTTGGTATTTAGGACATAATCAAAATCAATGTGTTACTGTTAAAGAGTTTATTAAATGGACAGATGAAGTAGCACCATTAATTGTTCAGCAAATAAATCAACCTGAGGTACAAGAAAATAATAATCGGAAGATGATAATGATTGAAATTCTTAAGTTTTTTATGCTCTTGTTATTTCCTTTAACTATTGCAATTTTTATTATATTTGGTCCTGCGTATTTCGCTTCAAGGAATGTATATCGATCTTATTATTATAAAAGTAGGGCATTTAGGAATACTATGACTGTGATTGTGTTTATTTTAGCATTTATATTCACCCCAGTGTTTTATGCAGTTGTAGTGCCAACTTGTCCATGTTGGACAATTGCACAATTACCCTAGTACTAATCTTTAGACAATTTCCAATAATTTATAATCCCTAAACAAATTCATAGATATCTTATCTATGCTTGGAGTACTCTTAGTAAACTCTAAAGTACTTGTTTTAAAATTTCTTTTATGTAATTTCGGTAATGCAGGTTGTCTCCTTTTAGCAGGAAAATCAATCTCACTCTTATATTCATACCTGCCAAAAATCTCAGAAGTACTTCTTCCAACAGGTTTAAAACATTTTTCTTTTACTTTTAAAATTTCTTTACATTTATCAATTTCTTCATCAGAACATGAATTTTCTTCACAACTTTCTAATAAATTACTTGATGGGCCATAAACTGAAGCACTTGAATTGAAAAGATCTCCTGGTTTGATGACTGAAATAAACTTTTTTTTCTGTAAAAAATTAACTTTGGGTTTTGGTTGTGAGATTGTATCAGGGTTTATATAAGGAAAAATGCTAAAGAATTTTTTGGTCTTTGGGACTTTTATGTTTTTTTTATGGTCATCGCTTAAGATAGGCCTTCGTTTGTATTGTTTTGTTGGAACGAAAGGATATGGTAGGTATGGCTCGCTTAAGATAGGCCTTCGTTTGTATTGTTTTGTTGGAACAAAAGGATATGGTAGGTATGGCTCTGTAAAAGGTCCTGGAGGCCTGAATATTTTATTATGGACTTGGAAAATTCCTTTTGATTTATATTTTTCTGGCTGAAGTTCGAATTTGGCTTCGTGATACTCATCGCCTATTGAAATATAACTCATTGAAGAATTAAGTAAAGTCTTGTTGATGCTAACGTTTAAAATATGTGGGCCTTGAAGCTTCTGCTTGTATTTTTTCGGAGTTGCTATACGGTTTACACCTGGAATATAAGAAAAAAACCCAAACCGTGGCTTGTATAATACAGATTCTGATTCAGACCTTCTATTCGACATAATGAATTTTTTACTATTAAACGAATTTTCAATTGTTTTTTAAAGTAAATTTTATTATAATTAGATGAATTTGGATTATAAAAGCAAATTAATGTAGCATGGCTTTTTAAAAAAATACTAAGTTTTATTATCAATAATATGGATTAAAATATGATGATAGTTTTATACTTTTTTAGGTTTAATTATAAGATTTTATATTGGAAAATCTATTATATATAGTTTAAAGATATATATTTTGTTTTAATTGGATATAGGATATTTGGAAGCTTATTTATTGAATTTGAAAGGATTTGAATTTTAAGAAAATCGATGAGTTGAAACTGATATTGAATTATAGGCTAAAAGAA